>PVJI01010502.1:0-60063 GCA_004026765.1 Micronycteris hirsuta
CTTTTTATAGCCCCATTGAATCCTTACAACTAAGCCTGTGAAGAAAGTACAAATAGCCTCATTTACAAATTGAGATACAGAAGCTCAGAAACATTTTGTACATTTCCTAGGGTCACTTAGAGACAGGCCGAGAGGCAGGACAGAGGACTGCAGCCTCTGCAGGCCAGCGTGAAAGTTCTGAGTCTGACCAGCCAGCTCCTCTAACAAAGAAGACGCCTTTCAGGAGGCCTGCAGAAGTTGTCCCGCGGATCTGCAGGGGCCCAGGAATCCCAGGACAGCTGAGTGCTGCTGGTGGGTGGCTAGCCTCTCAGCTCTCCACCCTCCCACTTGTCCTGCGATCTGACACAGGTCCTTGCACTTCTGCAAATCCTTGCTACTCTCTCCAAAGTGCTCTAGGATTTGTGATGAAAATGAAATAAAATTAAAGTTAATTTTCATTTTGAGAATTATTTCATAGAATTTTTGGAACAACGTGACATAACAGGAAAACATAAATCTGAGCATCGAATAACCTGTGTTCTAGTTTTAACTCAGACCCTAACTTGCTGTGCAACATTTGACAAGCTACTTCCCTCTCTGAGCTACAGTACTACAGTCATCTGAGCTACAGTCATCTGTGTAATAAAGGGGCAGTACCATCTATTTCTAAAAGTCCTTGCAATTATGTCTCATTATTATTTACATTTAAATTAATTTGGTTTTTAGAACTTCGAACTTTCCAAAGTGATAACATTGTAGTGGGGAACACACTAAACCTGAAACCAGACTAGATTTGACTCTCAGCCTTTGTTCTATCGTATGTAAAATAAATCGTGTGACTGTATTTGTGAGGTTTTAGTACAGCACTCCCACTGTGATGGGAGAAGACTACAAAGTGTTCTCCAAGAACTCTCCCTCCCCGCTGTCTTCCCGCTCCCCACCTCGGTGCAAGGGCTCCCGTGAAGAAGCGCACCCTCAGCGGCGCTCTGGGGTCCCTCCCACTGCAGTAACAGCTCCTGAACACAGCATAACACACTGCACGTTGAAAGGGAACAAGAGGATAGACAGAAGGAAGGACTGACCGATCCGGGGAGCAGTAGGAATAGAAATGAGTGACTAGGGAAGGGGGATGCTCCTTGGAAAAGGGAGCTGCGCTGAGTCTCTTCTCACTCAGACTTAGCCTTGGTTGGGCCTGCCCAGAAGCTGAGAAACACAGGAGAGTGGGAGCAGCGGGCCTCAGGGGGGCAGGTATGGGGGCGGAGGGGGTGGGGTGGGCGGGGGGAGCAGAGCAAGGCCCGGGTGGTGAGGAGATAGCCGAGCAGGTTTCTTAAAATGGTGCTCTCCAACAGGCTGCAATTCCTGGAAGAGACTAAGGTTGGGTCAGGCCTGGGAGGAATGCAGTTGAAAGGTATGTTTGCAAAACAGACACCTCACAGCCAATGAGCCTATCCAGGACCATAACCCTTATCTCCTCACCTTGAGCTAGGAGAGCTATCTCCCGAGCTCAGGCTGAGTCAGGGCTGCGGTGGGGGGTGTGGGCCTGGGCAGCACATCTGAGTCACTCCAGGGTGTGTGGTCCATCCGGAAATAAGAGGGAGCAAAAGGGCAGAAGAGATGGATCTGGGGCCAACAAAGTTAAAGTCTCAGACTCCTGCCAGCCAGTCCCAGACCGGAAACTTTCCCTCCCAGGAAGGTTCGATCCTGGGGATGGACAACACTGTCCATCTTAATTAGTCCTCTGTTACTGAGCCCCAGGGTTCACGCACAGCTCTTCCTGGGACCTAATGGGTTGTCACCTCTCTGTCACTATTAACTACCTCTCCAGCTTTGAAAACCACAGTCGACTCACACTATCTCCTAGAGGACAGGAGCCGGCCCCAGAAAACCAAGGGACCCGGGTCCTAGCTCCAGTGCTGTCCTCCTCTTCCCCTCCCACTTGGTTACTCGGAGCTGGGCCCTGGGCCCCCGGGAGGGAGGAGGAGAAAGGAAGCAGTGCTGCCCTCTGGGTCCCTGAGAAATCCTCCACCCCTTGTAACGTTCCCTCCTATCTTTTGCATGGGGCTGCGACAGGGACCCTGAAGATGGGCTGGGGAGAGCATCCTCTGCCGAGTGGAGGGGGAGATGACATCACCACCTGGTGTGAGGCTCCTAGACACCTACACACTGTCCCTCTGCCTCTCTGTCCCTGTCCCCCTCCATGTCCCCAACTCGCTTTGCACCAAGATGTCTTCTCCCAGGGACCAGCAAACTGATCTTCTATAAACACCAATTTAATCCTGTAACTCCCCGGCTCAGATCTTCCTGTTGCCTTCAGAATAAAGGTCAAACTCATCTGGAGGCTGAGCTGAGCCCTCCCCATCTGGCACTAGCTGCTTCCCTGCCCCAGCCCCGGGGCTGTGCCCTTCCCTCCCACAGTACCTCCCTGTCCTGCACCTGCTGAAATCTTACCCTTCCAGCAAGCCCTGGCTCCAGCACACCCTATTCATTCTGCAAACATTTACTGAATGAAAATCACACACCAGGCACCTCCCCAGGCAGGCTGCCCCAGTCACTGCGGCCGGAAGTGGCCACACCCAGAGCGACCCCCAAAAAATGGGCCTTTGTTACACCCCTGGGCTGGGTTACACTTGCCTGCTTGCCCCTCCCTGATTGTAAACCTGATTCTCAGGCATATAACATGCACTGAACATCAGCTAATGGGGCGGCCTTTCATACTTGTCTCATTTGATCTTCACAATGGCCTTGAGAGTTCAGTATCATTATTCTTACTTACAGATGAGGAACCCGAGTATCAGAGAAGTAACTTTTCCAGCAAGTGGTAGTCAAGATTCAAACCAGAGTCCCCAGAGTCCAGGGCCCTTACACCAGCACCAAGTCACTTTCCTCAAAAGCAGTCATGTCTTACACATGTTTCTGTTTCCCTCGGCACCCAGCACAGGAACTTGTCTGACTCACAGGAGGAAGGAAGGAGGGAAGGAAGGAAAGAAAGGAAAGGGAAGGGAAGGGGAGGGGAGGGGAGGGAAGGAGGGAGGGAGGGAGGGAGGAAGGAAGAAAGGAAGGAAGGAAGGAAGGAAGGAAGGAAGGAAGGAAGGAAGGAAGGAAAGAAGGAAGGAAGGATTCCATGATTCTATTTTATCCAGATGAGTCCTCTTCTCCCCTTTGATCCCTATTTTCTCCCCCTCACACTTCTCTTTTCCTGTCTTCTCTCTTTCACCTTGGGCCCAAGGATCCAGAAGACAAGGGAGGAAAAAAGCTGTGATTGATTTCACTGATACCCAGGGTTGAACAGGCCTCAGAAAGGCTTCCACTGATCCGAAAGAGCCCAAAGGAGGTAATGCAGGACAGAAAGGCTCCTCCCTCCACCCCACCACCCGATTTCATAGCCCATGTGAATCCTAGCCCTTTTGCCATCCCTCCCCAGTTCCAGCAGGACAGAGGTGGGCAGGAGGTTGCAGTGAAGCCAGCCAGAGCACAGTGAAGGGGTGGAAAGGGAGCTAAACTCAGTGATTCACCATCCTCATGCCTCCAGCTCATACCTGGGTGTCAGTAAGCTGAACACGAGGAAGAGGAAGAAGAGTTCTGTTTGTACCAAACTAAGAAGCAGCCATGGCAACAGAGGCTGGGGCTATCAGGGCAGGGAGCAAAGGTCCCTGGCCAGAGCAAGGCCCTGCTATCAACCTGACAACTGGGCCTGTTGCCCAGACCACGCCAGCCGACTGTCTCTGGCCGAGCACCACCTTGTGGGCAGAGCCCATCCTGAGAGCTGGGGAGGGGCAATCCTGAGGGAGAAGCCACCCATTTTACAAATACACACATGTTTCCATCCACCCCCCGCTGTTCCTATCTATGAACTTACTCTTTAGAGACCAGAGAAGGACAAATAGACCCTGAACGAGGAGGAGCTCTTTGAATCTATGCTGGAGCAAAGAAGGAATGGGGAGCTGAGCCAGCAGCTGGAAAGGGCCAGTATGGAGGTGTCAGTCAGGGAAGCCTTCCTGGAGGAAGATAAGACAGAGCATAGGAGGAAGGTGTCCCAGCCTAACAAAAAGACAGTGAAGTCTTTAGAGCAGAAGAGGGTGTCTCCTCAGCTGATGTGAGAGACCAGCCATGCACTATCGCTCCTTCCCCTCCGCTACTCACCAGAATCATAAATTCTTGATGCCCGAACAGGCCCCATGGTGTCCACTACCATCTTTAACAATGCTTCCCTCACCTGTTACCTTTATCTATTCCCACCCTTACCTTCCAGGAGGCGGAGGTGGCACTCCCTGCGCACAGGGACATGCCTTCCACCTGTATTGTGAATTCCACCCCTCAGGACCTTGCTCCACCAAGTAGCTTCTCTCTCCAGACCTGGCTCTCCCACTCTCATCGCAGGATGGATTTCATCCCTTTACCTGTATCCATGAGCAAGTCCCTTTACCCTTAAAAAAGTAAGAAAGGAGGGAAGTCAGGGAGGGAGGGACCCGCCCTGACTCTTAACTCCTCCCTCTCCTTGCCTCTGCAACTAAGCTTCCCAAAAGAAGAGGCCACATTCACTGTCTTTTCTCACCTCATCCTACCTGCTACCACCCCAGCCATCATCCACAGAAATTGTCAAATTCTTCAGTAATCAACTAATAGTTCAGTCTCAACTAATAGGGCTCTTTTCAAGTTATCTCTTATCTGACCTCCCTGGTATATGGCAACACACACCACTGACTATTCCCTCTTTCTAGAAAGACTATAAACGTGTGTGTGTGTGTGTGTGCGTGTGTGTGGATGGATACAAGACAAGACATCTTGGCCTTACAGCTCCTGAATTTCTTGCTCTCTCTCTGGCCATTCCTCTCCAACCTTCATTCCCAAATCCTCTTATCTATCCGCCACTCGTATCTGCAGTCCTTTATTTTGTGGTGGGCCATGCATCCCTTTGAGACTCTAAGGCACACTCACAGATTGCCAGCATCTCCCATGTTACTCAAGGGACTCGTGTGTTCAGGAAATACATCCACAGAGGCCAGATTAAGAGCCTCTTTTCAACTTCCTTTCTTCTGGTCGATCCCATTCACTCCCAAGATAATGGCTCCTGGAGTGTCATCTCCACACTCTCAAGAGAGCTGCAGATATGTATTGCTAATCACCACCCGGATATCTCAGCTGTGTCTCGAAGTCAGTAGGTTCCAAACTGAAGTCCTTATCCAAGGCCACCCTCCTGGCCTCACTTGCTCTCCTCGTCCTTGTCTAGTGAACAATATCACTTCCTCCAAAGCAAGAAACCTAGAGTTATCTGAAGTCCCAGGGATGTATTATAACCAGCCTCACATGGTGGTTATGGAGCTAAATAAAATGGGATGTGTGTTCATCCTGGCTGGTGTGGCTCAGTGCATTGAGTGCCAACCTGCGAACCAAAAGGTTGCTGGTTCAATTCCCAGTCAGAGCACATGCCTGCGTTGTGGGCCAGGTCCCCAGTTGGGGGGCAAGCAAGAGGCAACTGATCAATATACTTCTCACACATTGACATTTCTCTTTCTCTTTCTCCCTCCCTTCCCCTCTCTCTAGGAATAAATAATTTTTTTTTAAGATTTTATTTATTTATTTCAGAGAGAGGGGAAGGGAGGGAGACAGAGAGGGAGAGAAACAGCAATGTATGGTTGCCTCTCACATGGCCCTCACTGGGGACCTGGCCTGCAACCCAGGCATGTGCCCTGACTGGGAATCAAACCAGGACCCTCTGGTTCCCAGCCTGCGCTCAATCCACTGAGCTACACCAGCCAGGGCTTTTTTTTTTTTTTTTTTTAAATAAATTTTTTTTTTTAAGATTTTATTTATTTACTTTTCAGAGAGAGGAGAAGGGATGGAGAAAGAGCAATGTGTGGTTGCCTCTCACATGGCCCTCATTGAGGACCTGGCCCACAACCCAGGCATGTGCCCTGACTGGGAATCAAACCAGGACCCTCTGGTTCCCAGCCCGCGCTCAATCCACTGAGCTACACCAGCTGGGAAAATATTTTGTTTTCAAATGGGATGTATGTTAAGCTTGTAGAATCATGCCTGGCATATCACAGGTGCTCAGCAATTGTTAGTTATTATTGTTGCTCTTCTTACTTCTTTCCCTGTGCATCCAATTAGACACCAGGACCTGCCAACTCTAACTTCTAAATTTCCCTTGAATCTGTTCTCTTCCTTTTATTTCCACTGATTCTCCCTTAGTTCAGGCGTTCAGTATCACTTGCCTAGGTGACTGAGGTAATCTGCAGTCACGTTCTTTCATACCTTTCCAGGACATCCAGCGAGAATGGTCTTGCTAAAACACAGTTCTGATCGAGACGCTTCCCTGCTTCAAGTTTCAATGTCTCCTCAATTCCTGAAACATTAGCCCTCAACCTTTGCTGTATCTCTAGGAAACTCGTTATAAATAGAGACCTAGACCTAAACCCAAAGACTTTTATTCTGCAGGTGGAGGTGGTACCTGGGCACCTGCATTCATGACACGTTCCCCCATGCATCTGGTGCAAAATAAAGTTGAGAACCAGGAAAGAGCAAACTCTCTTACAAGGCCTCCTTGACCCAATTATCACTCAATCTTTTCCACTTCACCTTCTGCCTCTTGCTTTTCTCTGCCACCCATTGGCTCCCCATATATTCAACAAACATTTACTAAGCACATAGTCAGTTCAAGCACTAAGAGTACAATGATGAGTGAAATAGACGTGGCCCCTGGAGCTCAGAGTCTAGTAGGAGAAAAAAATAGCAACCTAATACTTACATTAATAAAGATATAAATATAAGTCACTATAATTTATTTCAATGAGACCAACATGATCCTATGAGAGTATATTACAAAAGAAGCTGGCCTAAATTTGAAGGAGTTAGGGAAACTTCCCTGAGGAAACAATAAATATTTGAACTGAGATATGAAAGATAAGTTCATGGAAAAAGCTGCAGTAAGGGGAAGAGAATGATCTAGATACAGGGAACTGCATGTGCAAAGGCCCTGGGTAAGCGAGAGTATGACATGCTCCAGAAACAGAGAGAAGGGCAGTGTAGCCATATTAAGAGGGAGAAATGTACAGGATAAAACTGGAGGGGAGCGGGGAAGGGAGGACCAGACTGTGCAGGGCCTTGTCAGCTACCTTAAGGTTTGGCGATTTTACCCTAAGAATAATAGGACCTAATTAGATCTAATTAGATTTAGAGGGGTGATTTCATTTCTGTTTGTTTGTTTGTTTGTTTGTTAACAAATCCTGCCTGCTTGTAGTGTGGAAAATAGATTAGGCCAGAGCAGATTCAAAGAGATCAGTTAGTAAAGTGAATAGAGTAGGCCAACCAAAGGATAAAACAATGCTAACAGATGAGGGTGATGACTGTGAGCCACAGAGGAGTGGAAAGTTTCCAGTCATTTAGGAGGTAAAATGACCAGGTTTTCACACTGGGTTGACGCGGTCGTGAAGGGTGAGATGTGCCAAGGGTTTCTGCCCTTGATACCTTTTCAGATGGTGACGCCATGCCCTGAGAAGGGAATATCAGAAGAAAGTCCCGTAAATCGCAGACAAAACAGACTTCAAAATAAGGACTATCTCTAGGATAAAGAGGGACATTACGTAACACGAAAGGGGCCACTTCATCAGGAAGATACACATCCTAAATGTGTACGCTCCCAACAACAGTTTTTAAAACATAAGTTAATAGAACTAAAAGAAAAAATAGACAAATTTAAACTTATTTTTGGAGCCTTCAATACTCCTTTCTCAACAGCTAATAGACAAATAGACAGAAAGTCAGCACAGATGTGTTAAGATCTGCACAACACCATCACCCAGTGTGATCTAGTGAATGTATATAAAATTTCACCCGGCCCGGCTGGTGTAGCTCAGTGGATTGAGCGCGGGCTGGGAACCAGAGGGTCCCGGTTCGATTCCCAGTCGGGGCACATGCCTGGGTTGCGGGCCAGGTCCCCACTGAGGGCCATGTGAGACGCAACCATACATTGCTCTTTCTCCTCTCCCTTCTCCTCTCTCTGAAAATAAATAAATAAAATCTTTAAAAAAAAAAAAAAAAAAAAAAAAATTTCACCCAACAACAGCAGAATACACGTTCTTCTCAGCTGTGCACGGAACGTTCATTAAGACAGAGCATATTCCGCCCCGGCTGGGGTGGCTCAGTGGATTGAGCATGGGCTGGGAACCAAAAGGTCACCGGTTCAATTCCCAGTCAGGGCGCATGCCTGGGTTGCAGGCCAGGTCTCCAGTGGGGGCCACAGAGAGGTAACCACACATTGATGTTTCCCTCCCTCTCTTTAAAAAAAAATTTTTTTAATTTTAAAATTAGACAACTTACATCAAATGGACAAATTCTTTAAAAAAACGCAAACTATCAGAACTCATGCAAAAATAATTCAATAATATAAATCATTCTATATCTATTAAAGAAATTGAAGTCTCTGTTTAAAAACTTTCAACAAAGAAAATTCTAGACCCTGATTGCTTCACTGGTGATTCTACCAAACACTTAAGGAAGAAATAATATCAATTATACATACATTCTTCCAGAAACTAGAAGAGAAGGAAACAGTTCCTAATTCATTTTGTAAGGTCAGCATTACTCAGATACAAATGCAAGACAAAAACAATACCAGAAAAAAAAGACTATAGACCAAGAGCTTCCATGAATATCGATGCAAAAATCCTTACCAAAATATTAACAAATTAGGCCCTGGCTGGTGTGGCTCAGTGGATTCAGTGCTGGCCTGCGAACCAAAAAGTCGCTGGTTCAATTCCCAGTCAGGGCACATCCCTAGGTTGCAGGTCAGGTCATGTGAGAGGCAACCAATCAATGTACCTCTCACTCATCAATGTTTCTCTCCCTCTCTTTCTTCTTCCCTTCCCCTTTCTCTAACAGTAAATAAGTAAATAAAAATCTTTTTTTAAAAATCAACAAATTAAATCTAGCAATAAATAAGAAAATACATCATAATCAAATAGAGTCCTCCCAGGAACACAAGGTCAGTTCGATTAATGTAATTCATTTTATTAATAGACTAAAAAAATCATGATCATCTCAATCAATGCAGAAAAACCATTTGACAAATTCAACATCCATTCATGATTAAGAACTCTCAGCAAACTATATATAAAAGGGAATTTCTTTGACTTAATGAAGAGCATCTACAAAAATGCCTATAGCTAATTTCATTTTTAATTATACTTTATTGATTATGCTATCACAGTTGTCCCAGTTTTTCCCTCTTTGCTGCTCTCCAACCGGCACCCCTCACTCCCTCAGGCAACCCTCACACCTTTGTTCATGTCCATGGGTCATGCAGATAACTTCTTTGGCATCTCCATTTTCTATACTGTACTTTATATCCCACGACTATTCTGTAACTACCAATTTGTGATTCTTAATCCCGGCACCTTTTCACCTACTCCCCCAAGCTCCCTCTCATCTGGCTGCCATCAAACCATTCTCCATATCTATGATTCTGTTTCTGTTCTGCTTGTTTGCCTAGTTTGTTTCCTAGCTTCAATTTTTTTTTTTTATTTATTTTTAGAGAATGGAGAAGGAAGGGAGAAAGAGCAATGTATGGTTGCCTCTCACATGGCCCTCACCGGGGACCTGGCCCGCAACACAGGCATGTGCCCCAACTGGGAATCGAACCGGGACCCTCTGGTTCCCAGCCCTCGCTCAATCCACTGAGCTACACCAGCTGGGCCCTAGCTTCAATTTTTGATAGATATGTATATATTGCCATTTTATCATTCATAGTTTTGATCTTTTTTTTCTATTTCTTTTTTAAAGATTTTATTTATTTATTTAGAGAGAAGGGAAGGGAGGGAGAAAGAGAGAGAAAGAAACATCAACATGTGGTTGTCTGTCATGTATGGTTGGCTCCCACTGGGGACCTGGCCCAAAACCCAGGCCTGTGCCCTGACTGGGAATCGAACCGGTGACCCTTTTGTTTCGCAGTCCACACTCAATCCATTGAGCTACACGAGCCAGGGCTTTGATCTTTTTTTTTTTTCCTTAAATAAGTCCCTTTAACATTTCATATAATAATGGTTTGGTGATGATGAACTCCTTTAGTTTTTTCTAGTCTGGGAAGCTCTTTATCTGCCCTTTGATTCTAACTGATAGCTTTGCTGGATAGAGTAATCTTGGTTGTAAGTCCTTGTTTTTCATCACTTTGAGTATTGCTTGCCAATCCTTTCTAGCCTGCAAAGTTTCTTTTGAGAAATCAGGTCATAGTCTTATGGAGACTCCCTCTTAAGACCTGCCTTCTTCTTGCTGCTTTTAAGATTCTCTCTTAATCTTTAACCTTTGGCATTTTAATTATGATGTGTCTTGGTGTGGGTCTCTTTGTATCATCTTGTTTGGGACTCTCTGTGCTTCTTGGACTTATATGTCTGTTTCCTTCACCAAATTAGGGAAGTTTTATTTCATTATTTTTTCAACGGATTTCCAATTTCTTGCTCTTCCTCTTCTCTTTCTGGCACCCATATGATGCAAATGTTGGTACACTTGAGGTTGTGCCAGAGGCTTCTCTCTTTTTTTGGAATTTTTTTTTCTTCTTGTTCTGTTGTTTTTTTGTGTTTGGTTTTTTTGTTTGTTTGTTTATCTCCCTATGTTCCAAATCATTGATTTGATTCTTGGCTTCATCCATTCTACTGTTGATTCCCTGTATATTGTTCTTTATTTCAATTAGTGTATTCTTCATTTCTGACTGGACCTTTTTATGCTATTGAAGTACTCATTGAGTATCCTTATGATCAGTGTTTTGAACTCTGCATCTGAAAGATTGTTTATCTCCTTTTTGTTTGGTTCTCTTTCTGGAGTTTTGTTCTGCTCTTTCATTTGGGCCATGCTTCTTTGTCTCCTCATTTTGGCAGCCTCTCTGTGTTTGTTTTTATGTATTAGGCAGAGCTTCTATGACTTCTTGGTAGTGTGGCATAATGTAATAGGTGTCCTGCGAGGTTCAGTGGCACAGCCCCCCCATCACCCAAACTGGGTACATAGTATGTGCCATTTGTGTGGGCTGAGTACACCCTCCTCTTGCATTTGAGCCTTGGTTGCTGTTGGCAGATCAATGGGAGGGATTTACGCAGGCCAGTCAGGTGCAAGGTCTGGCTGTGACCACTGACCTCCAACCTCTGCCCTCCATGGAGGATCAGTTGTGCAGGGACTGATTTTCATTTTTAGTAGTGAAATATTTCATTTTTAATAGTGAAAGATTGAATGCTCTCCCCTCAAGATTAAGAACAAAACAAACATATTTGGTCTTACCACTTCTATTCGACATCATACTGGTGGTATTAGCCAGTGCAAAAACTCAAGAAAAAGGTATAGGCATACAGATTGGAAAAGAAGAAATAAAGCTGTCTTTATTTACAAATAAATGATATTCTATGTAGCAAATCCCAAAGAACCTCCAATAAAGCTAATATAACTAATAAGAGAATTAAGCACAGTTACCGGATAAAATGATCAACATACAAAAATCAATTATGTTTCTATACTAGCAATGAAAAATCAGAAATTGAAATTGAATACACAGTATTATTTACAATCAGGTTTAAAATAGAAAATACCTTCCAATCAGCGCTGGCTGGTGTGGCTCAGTGGATTGAGCGCGGGCTGGGAACCAAAGGGTCCCAGTTCGGTTCCCAGTCGGGGCACATGCCTGGGTTGCAGGCCAGGTCCCCAGTGAGGGCCATGTGAGAGGCAACCATACATAGCTGTTTCTCTCCCTCTCTTTCTCCCTCCCTTCCCCTCTCTCTAAAAATAAATAAATAAAAATCTTAAAAAAATTAAAATAAAATAAAATATAAAATACCTTCCAATCAAACAAAATATGTGCAAGATTTGTGTGCTGAATACCACAAAACATTAATGAGAGAAATTCAAGGAGATCTGTATAAAGACATATCAAGTTCATGGACTGAAAACTCAATATTGTTAAGATGATAATTCTCTCTCTGAATTAATCTATAAATTTAATGTAGTTGCTGTCAAAATCCCAGTGAGCTTTTCCTTAGAAATTGAGAAACTGATGTAAATATTTATATAAAAAAGGACCTAGAATAGCCAAAGCAATTTTGAAAAATAGGAAATTTGGATTGACACTACCCGGTTTCATAAAGCTACAGTAATCAAGACAGTGAGGTATCAGCATAAGGATATATATATACACACATTAATGGAACATAATAGAATCCAGAAATAGACTCACACAATGGTACCAACATAATCACTGCAGAAAGAACAATCTTTTCAACAAATAACACTGCAACATTTGGAATTCTCAAGAAAAAAGAAATAATCCCAATCCATACTTCATATCATAGATAAGAATTAAGTCAAAATGTAAAACCTAAAGCTATACAACTTTAGGAAAAAATAAAGAAAAAATCTTGGTGATCTTGGGTTAGGTAAATATTTCTTAGATTGAACACACACACAAAAACACAAAACAAAAGAAGTAATTGATATGGAAACTTTTTCAAAACTTAAAACTTCATCTCTTCTTATAACATTTTTAAGACAAGACAAAGATAAGCCACAGCTGGGTAGGAAATGTTTGCCAAACACATGAACTCAAATGGATCATAAGCTAAAATATAAAGCCTAAAACATACAGCTGCTAGAAGAAAACACGAAAAAAATCATGACCCTTAGATAAGCAAAGATTTCTTAAACACAGCACCACAGCATGGTCCATAAAATAAAAACGTGATAAACTGGACTTCTTCAGAATTAATAACCTCTTTTCAAAAGACACTGTTAAGAGAATGGAAAGACAACCACAGACCGGGAGAAAATAGTTATAAATCATATATGTGATGAAGAACTTAAAGCAAGATGCATAAAAAACTCTCAATATCTAATAATAATTTATTTAAAAATGTTTTTTTAAAGATTTTATTTATTTATTTTAGAGAGAGAGGAAGGGAAGTAGAAAGAGAGGGAAAGCAACATCAATGTGTGGTTGCTCTCACATGCCCCCAACTGGGGACCAGGGACTAGGCATGTGCCCTGACTAGGAATCGAACCAGTGACCCTTTGGTTTGCAGGCCCACACTCAATCCACTGAGCTACTCCAGCCAGTGCTAAAAATGTTTTTAAATAGGCAAAAGATTTGAACAGACACTTCATCATAGAAGAGGTATAGATGATAACAAAAAGCACATGAAAAGATGCTCAACATCATTAGCCATGAGAAAAGTACAAATCAAAACCACAATGAAGTACTACTACACACCCTCCAGAAAAGCTATAATTAAAAAAAAAAAAAAAAAAAAGGACAATTCAAAGTGCTCGTGAGGTTGCAGAGCAGCTGGAACTCTCATATATTGCTGGTGGACATGCAAAATGATACAGCTACTTAAGAAAACACTTGGGCAGTTTCTTATTAAAGTTTTTTTTTTAATTATTGTTATTCTAAGCTTCTTATAAAGTTAAATATACACTTATATAACTGAATCACATTTCTGGTTATTTTATCCAAGAGAAATAAAAACACGTATCCACACAAAGGCCTGTACACCAAAGTTTATAACAGCTTTTTTTTTTTAAAGATTTTTATTTACATGTATTTTTAGAAAGAGGGGAAGGGAAGGAAAAAGAGAAGGAGAGAAATATCAATGTGCAAGAGATACACCTATCATTTGCCTTTCACACACCAAGTGGGAACCTGGCCCGCCATTCAGGCATGTGCCCTAACTGGGAATTGAACCAGCGACCTTTCAGTCACAGGTTGGCATGTAATCCACGGAGCCACACGAGCCAGGCTTGTTTATAACAGCTTTATTTATAATTACTAACAAGTGGAAACAACTCAAATAGCCATGTGCTAGTGAATGGATAAACAAACTGCAGTACCTCCACACAATGGAACACAGCAACCAAAAGAAACAAACTGCTCATACATACAGTAACATGGAAGCATCACAAAAGCATTATGCTAAGTGAAAGAAGCCAAAGACAAAAGGCTATACACTATGATTATTTATATGACATTCTGAAAAAGAAAAAAATGTAGGGATAGATCAGGGGTTGCCAGAGCTGGAGGTGGGTGAGGGAGACAGACTATAAAGGAACACAGTGAGACTTTGCAGGTGATTGAAATGTTTTATATCTTGATTTATGGTAGCAATTCTACAACTGTATTCCTTTGTCAAAGTCTATCGAACTGTATACCTTAAAAGGGTGAATGTGACTGTATGCAAATTGTATCAAAAATCTGAATTTTTAAAAAGCAGAAAAAAAATAAATGCAGGAAGATCATCTGTTCAGCCTTAGATCTGATACATTTATGATTTCTGTGCATCCTCCAAATGGAGATAAAATCCAGGGACCAGCAGGAGATCCAGATCTGAAAGCCAGAGGAGGGGACTCTGTTGGACGCTGTAACAGGGCCAATGCTGGCCACTTTGTCTGGAAAGCCCTCTCCTTTACCCCCTTGTCTCCCTAGCAAGTTCTTATTCAATGTTTGAAGCTCTGCCCAAGCATTCCCTCCTCCGTGAGGTTCTCCATCACCCCAATCTTTCAACACCTAAAATATGAGCTCCCTAAGAGCAAGCTACCTTATCTGGCTTTTCTTTGCTGTATCTCCAGAGCTTAGAACATGTCTGATATGGTGGGTGCCTTACAAATAGTGAGTGAATGGATGAATTATTCCTCCCTTTGATAGTACTTAAGAACTTTTCATAACACCTGTACACTGTATTTTGTTTGCCTAATCATCTAGTTCTTCTAATAATCGTCTATTTAATTATTATTTTTTAAGCTTATCTTTGTACTTCCCAGCTCATTGTGGCACTGAACCAAACTGAGAGACTCAAACCTCCATGCTGATGAGTCTTCCAAAAGGAGGCGGTGAACACCCTTAAAGAGCGCCTGCTGTGCTCCAGGCCCTATCTTGCCTTCGAATTCCTGCAACAACAGATAAGGGAACTGAAGCTCACTACCTTGGGCTCCTGACCTGACCAAGGTCACTCATCAGGCAAACAACAGAGCTAGGATACAAACTCAAAGAAAATCGATTCTCTTTTCCCATCCTCTCTTCCTTGAATCTTTTTTTTTTTTTTCTCTTCCTTGAATCTTTAACTCCATGATTTTCAGCACCTTCAGCCACCCTCAAACGACATCATCTGTTCTGATCCCAAACTCTGATAATCCCCTCTCTGAGGAGCCACATCCCGTGTGCCCTGTACAGCTGCTGTCATCCGGCACGTCAACTCTCAGTCCCTGGGCCCTTCCTTTTCCACTGATGTCTTCTGGTTTCCTTTGCTTCCCCTCTCAACTCACCCCGAGAGTCTGTCATTTCAATCATGCTTTAAGCCTAGATTCCTTTGCTCCTGAGTTTCCACCACTCCCACCCTCTTATCTCTCGCTGAGAGATGCCCCCTGGATATAGACTGATTCTCGTGGGGCTGGTCTCATCATAGAGCTATGCTGGGTAACCTCCTCTGAGACCTCAAAATCATTCACATACCCTTTCATGTTTTGTGTTTCGCATAGCAGACCATGTATCTCAGCACGTAGGCTGTAGTCTCCTCCCGCCTCTGTTCCACTCTTCCCATCGGTAGAGAAGGCTGTACCTGAGGAAAGACCAAGAGGACAAGCGTCAAAGGGGAAGAAGTCGTAAGATTAGGAAGAAGTCACAAAATTAGAAGAGGCTGCCCCTGCTGAGCTAGAGTTGGCTTTGCCAGAGAAGGCTGCAAGGGGGCCCAGGGAGAAGAGGGGGCTCCCAGGAGAGCCAGATTCCCGGCAATCCGCTCCAGGCTTTAGCACTGAAAATCCAGGGCAGCCAAGTGCTCCTCGGCACTCACTCATCTTTTCTTCTTTTTTTTTTTGTTTTAAAGCCCAACAGCTTCTTTTTTTTTTTTAACTTTTATTTATTTTTAGAGAGAGGGAGAGAGGGAGAGAAACAGCAATGTATGGTTGCCTCTCACATGGCCCTCATGGGGACCTGGCCCGCAACCCAGGCATGTGCCCTGACTGGGAATCGAACCGGGACCCTCTGGTTCCCAGCCCGCGCTCAATCCACTGAGCTACACCAGCCAGGGCCCTCATCTTTTCTTCTTTTGTCCCTGGGGAATATCCCCTTGGGCGCAAACCCAAATAAAGCAAGTATTGGGTTGGCCAAAAAGTCCGTTTAGTTTTCTCCATAAACTAAAAGACACATTTTTCATTTTTACCAATAACTTTATTGATGTGGATATTTTGAGTATGTCGGCTATTTCCCATATAGTATAACGTTGGTTATTCTCAATTAATGTCTCGATTTGATCACTGTCAGCTTCAACTGGTCTACCCTACCATGGAGCATCATCCAGAGAGAAATCTCCAGCACAAAACTTTGCAAACCACTTTTGACATGTTCCATCAGTCACAGCACCTCTTCCATACACTGCGCAAATCTTTTTTTGCATTTCACTTGTGTCTTTATCTTTCTTGAAATAATATGTCAAAATGTTGCATATTTTCTTCCATCTTCAATATTAAAATCACTACACAAAGAATTCACCAATTTTGATAAGTTGTTTTTTTGAGTTTACACTGTTTTGAATGAAGTTAAAGACAATTAAGTGCTACTAGAGCCATCTTATGGAAAAAAACAAACAAATATTTTGGCCAACCCAATATATAAAAGTGCCGCCCGGCTGGTGTAGCTCAGTGGATTGAGCACGGGCTGGGAACCAGAAGGTCCCGGTTCGATTCCCAGTCGGGGCACATGCCTGGGTTGTGGGCCAGGTCCCCGTGAGGGCCATGTGAGAGGCAACCATACATTGCTGTTTCTCTCCCTCTCTTTCCCCCTCCCTCTACTCTCTCTAAAAAAAAAATTAAAAAAAAAAAGATATAAAAGTGCCAAAGCCTTTTGACACTCCCAGCTGGCCTGAGCCCTCAGAGCCCCTCCCCTACTCAACACCAGACAGGCCCCCCCAGGGTCTCCAAAGAGGGCAGGAGCACCTGCAGAGAAATTCTCAAAGTCCTGACAGGTTCAGCTCAGGTCCTGCCCCCAACCCACATCCTCCCACTGCCTCCACAGCGCAGCTAACCTCCTGTGGTCCCCCAGCCTCACTGTGTACCCTCTTTTCATTACTTGTTTGAATCAAAATCATTCCCAGTAGCCCTTAGGGTCCTCCTGGGAGGCCCACTGGCCTGTGCTAGGCCCTCCACTGCCAGGTCCCTGGGGGGAGCCTCTCTGGCCACCTTGTCATCTTGCCACCAGGCCTCCCCAACACAGGGACCTCTCACTCTCTCCCACACACCTTTGGAGAAGAGGTGGGAATCAGCCCCTTCCTGTTTGGGCTCTAAACCCCTCTTTACCCCTTACCTCAGTTGCTATTCTAGACTAGTCTCCTCAGGGTCGAGCAAGAAATTTCCATTCTAAATGATAAAGCAAAGCCTGAAGGACCCCAGGCCTCAGGATCCTACCTAATTCCCTAATCTCCCACCATCTGGTTTCCACGGGAGCTCTGGCTCCTGCCCTCTAGGGGAGAATGTGGGGTGGGGGGAATGAGCGGACCCACCCTTATCAGGACCATCTCTGAGTTTACTCAGTAGTTAAACCTGCCTCTCAGGTTCCCCGCTGTCTCTGGGTAGGAGACTGGAATGTGGGGCAGGATGGGAGAGGGGCGAACCATCCCCGCCCCCCCCACCCCGCCGCGCCCCCGCCGCCCCGCCTGTGTCTCCTCCACTGGGTCTCTTTACTCTAAGTGCCTTTTGACTTTGTTCCAGGAACCTCTGGCCAAGGCCCCTCCTCCTCCACCTCCTCCCAGGACCAGCCTCCCAATCACCCTCCCCTCTTTCAGTTTGCCCCACACCCCCACTCAGAGAGCAGCAGTGATGGGGATCCCAGGACGGGACGGAAACTCCTCCCTGTTGCCCCCATCCCCAACTCTCCCAAAGGCTCTCAGGGTAAAAAGGCCCTGAACCACAGAGGAATCTGGAAGTAATCGAAAAGGGCAGGTTGGTGCTGGAACCTGAGGTTGGTATTTGCCCCATGCTGCAAGAGGTCAGGAATGCGGCCACTGACATCAGCGGCAGGAGATAAGACCCGCTGCGCAGCATTCCGCCTCCTGCCCCTGGACTGAGCCTCCACAGACCCCTAAAGGTGCTGCGCAGTTGGGGGTGGGGAGGGGTCAGAGGAAGATCTGGAAAAGACCTTGGATAAGAATCCTGGAATCTGGGCCTGATCCCCAGTGGAATTCAAAGTCTCCCAGGGGTTTTAAGTGATGTAGAGAAAGCCCTTACTTACATCAGTGAGATATCTTTACGATTAAATTGACGCCCCCCCCCCCACCTCTGCCCTCCTGGATGTGTTAGAGACTTACTCTGCAGTGACTATTAGTATTTGTTTAATAAATGAGTGAGTGATAATTAACATTTACATCCACTGTCACCCAAGGAGATAGACTGAACAGGCTTTATTATTTCCCCCTTTACAAGTGAAGAAACTGAGTTCAGAGTTAAGTGATTTCCCCATGGTCACACAGATAGCAAAAGACCAAAACTGGCTGACTTCAAGCTTAGCAAAAACAGCGAAGGCAATCCATTGCCGGTTTAGTCTATACACTTTATGGTGCACGTCTGCACAGCATGGCAATGCTGGAGTCCAGGGGGCTGTGAAGGTGACAGCCGGAGAAACTCCTCTGACTCGCTAGCACCTCTAATCTCCCAGGAAACTTCTGTGTAAAATGACTGAGCATTCATTTGTATGCTATTTTGCATCCCATTTGCCTTTTGGCCTTCAGCAGGCCCTGACCCTCCCCTGGCCAGCCCCCACCCTCACCTGCCCCTGGCCACCTGCTATCGAGTACTGGGGTGCTTTCCCCACTAGAAGGTGGCAGTCCTGGGACAATCCAGGGCCAGACTCCCACATCTGAGATGCCCTTCCTCCCTGGCTGGTCCGCTGGCCTGGCTACTCCCGGGCCCCTTTCCCTTCCCAGGCCTACTCTCCTGCCTGTTGCCACCTGTTCAGTTCAGCTGGCAGCTCAATGAGAATCAATAGGTGTACTCCAGAGCAAAAAGCACAGACAAGTGTGCAATGCCAGGCCCTGCCAGACAAACAAGCTGCTGGTGGTGACAGATGTGAAGACCCAGTGCCAGGGGATTCCCCCAGTTCATTTAGCCGGCGGTGACCATCCAGCTTCAGGGGTACAAGGTGCAGTGAGAACTTCCCAATCTCCATCCTTTTCACCCATATCCTGACCTAAGCTTCCTAAGGAGTCAGCCCCCTGGGGGCAGGCTTGGGATCCAGGGAGCCTTTTGAGGAGAGGCAAAGGAAGGAGGGGCCCTGCAGAAAAGTCCTAGTAAGAGGGCCTGGCCACCAGGCCTGAGTCTCAGCTAGACTGTTTCAGCAAGCTGGGCATGTTTGTCCTCAGGCCCCATTCCTTGTGAGACACATTACAATCTCCACGAGGGAGTTTGGTCTCTGTTACCACTGCTGTTCTCCCAACAACCAGAACAGGGCCTGACGCACAGTAGGTGCTCAAAAACTATTTGTGAAACTCTAAGTGCTCAGAAACTGTTTGCTTACCCAACGGTGTAGTCAAGGCTGATTCACAGGCGTACAGAAGTGCGGACTCGTCCTGTCTCTTGTTCCAATCACAAAGTATTACATGGGAGCCAGGCCTCCCATGGGAGCGAGTTGGGGGTGGGGGGCGCAGCGCGGAGTGGGTTCAGGGAGTAAGTCTTCACGAGTCTGCACATACTTGGTGAGTGACATACACATGTGTGATACAGGCGGAGTGTGTACCAGTGAACATGTGCAGGTGGGCATGTTTGGGACCCAAGTGTGCTGCAAACCAGCAGATTTGAGGCTCAAGGCTGAGTCTCTCTTCCTCTTCTCCAGCCCCCCCTTTTCTTCCCCAGGAACCCTGGTGCTCCAGGATCCTCCCAAGATCCCCTCAACATCCAAACTTGGGCTGCAAGCTGAGAACAGCTATGGAAGCTCACACCCCACTCCACTCTCTCATTCCTCAAAATTCCCAAATTCTCAACCGGCCAGCACCTCCTCTACCTGGGGAGGGGTATAATAACGTCATTTCCTGCCCTTGAAATCCCAGCAGCCAGGGCCAACACCACCTTCTGTCCTTGGCCTTCTAGGTTAGTTACCCCCTTCGCAGGGGGTCGAGTGTGGCCTTGGCAGGGCTGTGCTGAAAGGGAGGGGGCAGGGTCTGAAACCTAGGCTGCTGTGCCGCCCGCGGCAGTCCACCTGTGGCCTGAGGGCTGCGACGCCGGGGGAGGGGCGGGGCTTGCCCGACGGGTCCCCACCTCCTTGCTCAGCCTTATAACTTGAGTCGCGGACCTGGCACTCACTGCAGTTTCAGCCTGAGTCTCGGCTTTTAACCTTCCTCGCTGAACAACATGAGCTTCAGCACACGCTCCAGCTTCTCCACCAGCTACCGGACCCTGGGTTCCGTGCAGTCGCCCAGCTACCGGGTCCGGCCGACCAGCAGCGCGGCCAGCGTCTATGCAGGCGCCGGGGGCTCGGGCTCCCGGATCTCCGTGTCCCGCTCCACCAGCTTGCGGGGCAGCTGGGGATCCGGGGGCCTGTCTGCAGGGATGGCCGGGGGTCTGGTGGGCATAGGGGGCATCCAGAGCGAGAAGGAGACTATGCAATGCCTGAATGACCGCCTGGCCTCCTACCTGGAAAGGGTGAGAAGCCTGGAGGCTGATAATCGGAAACTGGAGATCAAAATCCGGGAACACTTAGAGAAGAAGGGACCCCAGGTCAGAGACTGGGGGCATTATTTCAAGACCATCGAGGACCTGAGGGCTCAGGTAAGGGGCCGCTGAGGGAACAGCCCAACTCCCAGCCCCGTTTGCCCTCCGCGCAGTACCTCTTCCTCCCCGTCTCCCAAGGACAGGAATTTTAATAGGGTGGGGAACATAGACTCCCTCCCCCACTTTCTGTCTCCACTCCACCTCCTATCTATTGTTCAGGGAGGGTGTTAGGAGTGCCCTGGGTTTCTGCACTTACCCCTAGCCAATGGGACCCCAAGGGTGGTGACTGCATGAGTGGGTCCTTTCCCTGGAGATAGTGGGGGAGGGAAGGCCAGAGCTTGGGAAATGAACAGCATCAAGGAAGGTGAGACAAGGCCCAAAAAGAGGACCCAGACACAGGTTTCTGGCCAAGTGGGGACAGTTGGAGGGTTAAGCGGATGTGGTTAAGGCTGAGTCATACCGGAGGCCTACCTGGGGGGTGGAGGGTGGGGAGGTGAGCAGGTGCCCTAGGGAAAAAAAATGCCAGGAGAAGGCCAGGGAGAGGACTTGTGTAGTAGTAGCTGCTCCCTTCCAGCAGGCCAGCCAGCAGAAGCCCCAAAGGAGACTGGCGGGAGCCCAGGTGTTTGAGACTTCAGGAAAGGAGGGAACAGTGTGAGGGGTCCAGGGGGAAGCTGATAGCCTCTGGCTATTCCTGGGACAGGGATGTTTCCACTGAGACTTTCACACACTGAGCCCATCCTATCATTGACTTCCTATTCATGGAGCTATCTTTCTCACCAATCCTCAGATCTTTGCAAATTCTGTGGACAATGCCCGCATCGTTCTGCAGATTGACAATGCCCGTCTTGCTGCTGATGACTTCAGAGTCAAGTAAGGCCAGGGAGACTAGGGAGCTAGGGGTGGAGCTAAGAATGTTCTGCTTCCTGAGCTGGGCCAGCTAGGGGCTCAGAGTGGGATCTCGTTCAGCTGTGCGTGGCGCTGGGTGGATTCATGTAACCCAGTTTAAGAATACTTAGAGCCAGGAGTGGTGCTCAGAGGACTGCCATCTGATTCCTGACTCGGTTTCTGTTGGCAGTGCACACAGTGCTGCTCTTAGGTGGCATGAGTTGAAGAAGGTTCTAGATCTGATCACCTCCACTCCCACAGGTATGAGACGGAGCTAGCCATGCGCCAGTCTGTGGAGAATGACATCAATGGGCTCCGAAAGGTCATTGATGACACCAATATCACTCGGCTGCAGCTGGAGACAGAGATCGAGGCTCTCAGGGAAGAGCTGCTCTTCATGAGGAAGAACCACGAGGAGGCAAGCAGGGGCCACCGGCCAGGCCAGGAACCAGGGGCCAAGACAAGTCTGGGGGAGTAATGAAGCAGGCTACCTGCAAGTAGACTTGCAGGAAAGTTTAAACCACCAGCCTGGGCTCTTAATCAGACTGTTGCCATCCTCAGCGGGTAACCTAACTTACAACGTGATGAAGTCAAGAGACCATGGGTGAGAGAAGAGATGAGGACAAAGGTAGAAGCAGCCAGCACCAGGAGGGAGGGGTGATGCAGGAGTGAGCGCAGGTGGAGCTGGCAGGGCTTCCCAGAAGAAGGTATAAAGAGCAGGTTTGTGGAAGGAGGTTGGGTGGAGCGACAGGGTGAAGTGAGGAGAGAAAAATCGCATGTGAGTGACAAACACAGGCAGTAAGTGGGCTGCATTTTACACACCCAGAGAAGAAAGCCAAAAGTGCAAAGCTAAGAGTTTCCCGTTCTCTTCTCCAACTGCTCCTGCAGGCCTGGGAGAGCCAGTCATAGCTGAAGAGCCTTACTAGAGCTCAACCTTGAGCCCCTCATTTTTCCCCCCTCTCCCTCCTTTAGGAAGTAAACGGTCTACAAAACCAGATTGCCAATTCTGGGCTGACCGTGGAGTTGGATGCCCCCAAATCTCAGGACCTCGGCAAAATCATGGCGGACATCCGGGCCCAGTATGATGAGCTGGCTCGGAAGAACCGAGAGGACCTGGACAAGTACTGGTCCCATCAGGTACAAGAGGGAAAGAGATGGTGACTTGCTGGGCACAGAGGCCCAAGAGGGAGGGAGGGAGGGACCTGAGCATCGTATCTCCTGCAGATTGAAGAGAGCACCACAGTGGTCACCTCGCAGACCGCTGAGATAGGCGCTGCTGAGACGACACTCACAGAGCTGAGACGTACGGTCCAGTCGTTGGAGATCGACCTGGATTCCATGAGGAATCTGGTAAGAGCCCGCACTTCGGCTGCCCCGACTCCGCCCGGCCCCTGGACCTGCGTCTGCCTCAGACTCATCCTGTCTTAGCCCAAACCCTACCCCTTCCTTCACAAGTTCCCTTTGCTCAGAAAGAGTTGTTACTCTGCACTTCCCACTGCTCCTACCTCCCTACCCTAGAAGCTGGCACAGAGTAGTTGCTCAAAGAAGTTGCAGAGAGTGAAGTCCTGAGTCCTGAACTGCTCTGCGGAAAGTTGTTGACGCTCCCTCTGCTGTACCTCAAGGCTCACCGACCCTTTTCCCTGTGCCCCCTGCAGAAGGTCAGTTTGGAGAACAGCCTGAGGGAGGTGGAGATGCGCTATGCCATGCAGATGGAACAACTCAATGGGATCCTGCTGCACCTGGAGTCAGAGCTGGCCCAGACCCGGGCAGAGGGGCAGCGCCAGGCCCAGGAGTATGAGGCCCTGCTGAACATCAAGGTCAAGCTGGAGGCAGAGATTGCCACCTACCGCAGCCTACTGGAGGAAGGGGAGGACTTCAAGTAAGTGGGGCTGTCCTTGCACCCACAACAGCTAGGGTCAAGGTATCACTCCTTTCCAAATCCTGACCTTTTGAAAGCCCCTCCGAGCACTGTGCTCATGAGTGCCCCTTTGTCTCCAAGCGAGTAGCCGTTACAGTTTCCCTCCTGGAGAAGAGGATGGACTAGGTGTTGCTCCTAGCTGTATTTAGAGTACACATGGAATTTGGCCTTGGGTTTCCCTTTTATGGAGGGAGTGGCCAAGGGGAATTTGGAGATAAAGGTGCGCAGGGATAAGAGGCTTTTTTCCTCCACTTTCCTGGTGCCCCTTCTCTGTGAGACTGTTTATAACTGAGATTTGGTCTCCCGTTACAGTCTTGTTGACGCCCTGGACAAGAGCCCCTCCTTACAAACCATCCAGAAGACCACGACTCGCAGAATTGTGGATGGCAGAGTGGTGTCTGAGGTCAATGACACCAAAGTTTTGAGGCATTAAAGGTAGCAGAAGTGGGGCATCCCTTGGCAGGGCAGAAGGTCAATAAAAAGTTCACTGAAAGATTACTTCGCGTCTTCCTTGGCTATTTTCATACTGTGCAAATCCCCTTTTCCGATAGTCTTCTCTCTGATGAGGCAGAATCACCTCTGACCCCAGGGGTTTTATATAGGTAGGGGAGTGGGCAAAGGAAGGGTCTGGGTTCTTGGAAACACCTCAGAAAAGAGGGGGGAATGGGTCAAGGGTAGCAGGGGAGACTACAATAGAATTGTGTAATCTTAGCTTTGAAGAGACTTGGTGATCATAAGTCCTCTGCCTGGTAGGTGCTCTTTAGCAGGAATCAGCCTGAGCAGGAAGTAGAGCCAAGGACAAAGAGCAAACAAAATGAAGAGAAAAGCCCGACCCGAGTGCACAAGTGGCTGTCCCCACCCTTGCCGCTCTGCATCCTGGACCCGCTGCCCAGTGCTTTCTACCCACAGCTTCTCCCCCCGCCCCCTTTTTCTTTTTTAATCCCCACCAAGGACACGCTTATTGATTTTAGAGAGAAAAGAAGGAAAGGAGAGGGAAAGAGAGGAAAACATTGATGTGAGAGAGAAAGATCGATGGGAGAAGGAAACATCAATCCCATCCATATACTGAGGGCAAATTTTGCAGCCCAGGCATTGGGCCTGACCAGGAATCAAAGCCAAGACTTTTCGGTTTATGGGACGGGACAGTGATCCGACCAGCTGAGCCACACTGACCAGGGCTCCCCCGGCCCTCTTACACTCAGCCCCCAAACCTGTGGTCCTGTGTGCTCTGCTTCTTTACTCAGTAGGGATATGACTTTTAGCGCACTAGAGATCTGGCTAGAACTGGAGTAAATGCGATCATTGCAGGTGAAAGAATCTTCCAGTGGTCCCCTTCTAGGCAGGTGGTGCCCCTAAGTAAGCGCCCACTTAGGTAATAAAAAGCACCTTAAAGCTAACTGAAACATAACTCTGCTTTCCATTGGAAGTGGCATCTAGTAGTGATACAAAGGATATCTAAACCTCATGTGCTTTGATTGGGATGATAATTTATCTTTTTATTTTTACTTTTGATAATTTGTCTTTTTAAATTAAAATATATAAAAGTGCCCTGGCTGATCTGGCTTAGTGGATTGAGCGCTGGCCTGTGAACCAAAACGTCACTGGTTCGATTCCCAGTCAGGGCACATGCCTGGGTTGCAGGCCAGGGCCCCAGTTGGGGCCATATTTATCAATGTATCTCTCTCACATAGATGTTTCTCTCCCTCTGTTTCTCCCTCCCTTCTCTCTCTAAAAATAAATTAAAAAAAAAATATATATATATATAAAAGTGATGTACAAAATCCAAAAGGAGAGAAGGAAATAAGATTAAATACTTCCCATCCCACTCCCCAGAGGTGACATTATAAAATAGTTTCTTAAACCAGACATACACACATTTCCCTTTCTGTTTGTAGGGTCACACTGTTCTGCATCTTGATTTCTTAAACTCTGCTTTCTTCGTTTTACAATATATCTTGGACACCCTTCCAAACCAGTATGTGTAGACCTACCTTTTTTTTTTTCCAAACCCAAGTGAATAAATTTGGAGTCTCTTCTACCTTCATTTGGAATCTATATATGTCTATTCCATTTACAAAAAAAAACCTTTTTTTATTTTTTTAAAGATTTTATTTATTTTCAGAGAGAAGAGAAGGCAGAGAGAAAGAGCAATGTATGGCTGTCTCTCACATGGCCCTCATTGGGGACCTGGCCTTCAACCCAGGCATGTGCCCCGACCGGGAATCGAACCGGGACCCTCTGGTTCCCAGCCCGCACTCAATCCACTGAGCTACACCAGCCAGAAAAAAAAAAAAAACTTTTTAAAAAAGATTTTATTTATTTATTTTTATTCTATTTATATATTTATTTTTAGAGAGAGGGAAAGGGAGGGAGACAGAGAGGGAGAGAAACATCAATGTGTGGTTGCCTCTCACATGGCCCCCACTAGGGCATGTGCCCTGACTAGGAATTGAACCAATGACCCTTTGGTTCACAGGCTAGCACTCAATCCACTGAGCTACACCAGCCAGGGCCAAAGGGAAATTATTAGTCCAATATTGGAGGGAAAGCACAGAATTGTGATTATGCATTCTGTCACCTCTTCTGTTTTGGTGACGTTTTTTATGGCTTTTTTCCTACCCACTGTCCAGTTGAATGTTTATATCACACAAATCTGCTCTCAATCTGTAATAAAGAATAATTACTATGTTCCAAATTCCTTCCCAAAATCAAAACCTTGATCTATTAATGTCCATTTATGGTCACCAGACTAATCTGACAAGTGATATCTAGGTCTTTTTTGACCCTTGCCTTAGTAATTTGTCATCCATCTAGTCTGAGAGACAGCATACAAAATATGACATCATTTTATATAAAACTTTTTTAATAAGAACTTTTAAAAAAAGATTTTGTTTATTTTTATTTTTGGAGAAAGGGAGGGAGAAAGAGGGAGAGAAACATCAATGTGTGGCTGCCTCTCACACACCCCCAACTAGGGACCTGGCCCACAACCCAGGCATGTGCCCTGATCGGGAATCAAACCAGCAGCCCTTTGGTTCACAGGCTGGCACTCAATCCACTGAGCCACAACAGCCAGGGCTACATAAAACTTCTTATTGTATCTGTATAGGAATGATGTTGGGGTCATTATTTTAGAAGGACCCTTAATAATTTTCTCTCAGATCTCAGCAACCAAAATTGGTGAAGAAGGGATTATTATACTTAATCTCTTATACATTGTACACCTCATTTTTCTTTTTAATTGCTGCCTTGCACCAGTGTGTGGAGTACAAATGTCCTCAACCCAGGTCTTCCAGTGATGGATGTCTTGGTTTTCAGTAGTTTTAATTTTTGTAAAACTGCTACAATTAAGGTTAATTAATATGGAATTAATATTTGTGATTAATAGTTATGCTATGTCAGCATACCTATAGGATAAGTTCCTAGAAGTGGTACGCTGGCCTACCATATTAACAAATATTTTTTGTTTTGTTTTTTTAAATTGAAACTTTTTAAAGATTTTTATTTATTTATTTTTAGAGGGGAAGGGAAGGAGAAAGAAAGGGAGAGAAACATCAATGTGTGGTTGCCTCTCACGTGGCCCCCACTGGGGACCTGGCCTGCAACTGAAGCATGTGCGCTGACTGGGAATCGAACTAGCAATCCTTTGGTCTGCAGGCTCAATCCACTGAGCTACACCAGCCAGGGCCATATTAACAAATATTTATGCAGTACCTATTTTGTGCCAGGCCCTGTGCTAGTCAAGTGTGCATGTGGTAACCAAAATGGGTATTGTCCCTACCTCATGGAGCTCACAGTCTAATAGTCAAAACTATGTGCATTTTAATTGTCTTTCAGCAAATACTTACTGAGGACCTACTATGTACCAGCCATTCTTTTTTTTTTTTTTTAAGATTTTATTTATTTACTTTAGAGAGAGGGGAAGGGAGGGAGACAGAGAGGGAGAGAAACAGCAATGTATGGTTGCCTCTCACATAGCCCCCACTGGGGACCTGGCCCGCAACCCAGGCATGTGCCCTGACGGGGAATCGAACCGGGACCCTCTGGTTCCCAGCCCGCACTCAATCCACTGAGCCACACCAGCCAGGGCTGTACCAGCCATTCTCATTGGCACTAGGGATACATCAGTGAACAAAGCAGACAAAATCCCTCTCCAGATGAAGTTTATATTCTGGTGACAAGAGACAGAAAATAAACAGTAAGAGTAATGTAGCATGCTAGCAGGTGATGACTGTTTACAGCCCTGGACAGAGCAGGCAAAGAGGGCTGTAGTAGGGGGAGGCAGGAAAGGAAAAGAGGGGTGCATGATGATCCAGGGTAATGAATCTTTGATTGAAATGGAAAACTCAGTTTTTACTAAGAAATGCAGTGTGGCCCTGGCCAGTGTGGCTGTTGGTTGGGCACTGGCCTGCAGACCAAGAGGTGGCTGGTGGGTTCAATTCCCAGCAGGGTATGTGCCTGGGCTGTGGGTTCTGTCCCTAGTCTGGGCACATACAAGAGGCAACCAATTGATGTTTCTCTCTCACACTGATGTTTGTCTCCCTCTTTCTCTTTCCCTTCCCTTCTCTTTAGAATCAGTGGGCATGTCCTTGGGTGTAGATTAAAAAATATATGCATATGTTTAAAAAAATACAATGTGTTTACTTTACAATCTCAAACTATATGAGGATACTTGGAGGAGAAAATCTAAAGACTGACTGAGGCCCTGATAACAACACCAGGACAGGCAGAACCTGTGGGTGGAGGAGCGGCCCCTGGAGGAACTAGGTGGGAACCTTTATCACTGTAGGCCCTGCGAGGAGATGGCTCAGGAGGCCTGCAAAGTGAACAGGGCAAGAGCTGCCCTTCCTGAGTGAGGTCTGAGCACAAGTTACATAAGGTTATCTGGGAGCTTCTGCGGGCAGGCACCCCTGTGGCCTCTGGGTACCTGGATTGTACTACCTAGAGGAAAACATTCTACCCAAAAGCAAGGTGCCCTGGTGAAATGTCGCTCACCTTTCTGAAAACATAACATTCACCTGCCTCACTTGCTTCTGTTCTCTCTCCAACCCCTACTTTCTCCACCCCGCCCCCCAATCTTTGTAAGAATCTAGAGGAGATGAGTCTTTGGGAAAGATTATTGAGCTTTACTTTCTAAGATTTGTTCAGAGTAGTTTTCCTGCCTTGTCCGCCCCTCTGTTTTCCAAATGTGTAAGTATAATATGGAATGTGTTGGCTCAGACACACAGGTGCCCCAGAGGTCTGATGAGCACCCACAAAGGGTTGCACCGGACTGGCTGGCCGTCACAGTAATTTAGTCAGGAGGAATCCAGCCTTCCTCAGGGCCCTAAAAACGAGAAACTGATGATGGCTCAGCAGCCAGATGTGGGACAGTGAGCAGACAGGCCAGAGAATAGACTGACCTCAGCAAAGGTGACCGCAGGGGGACCTGCTAAAGGGTGAAGCAGAAAGTCCCTGGCGGAGCCTGAGCAGGGCTTGCGGCTGAGTCAGGCTAATTGGAGTAACCCGAGACGACCTGCAAGCACCTGACAGGACTATCCCTCCATCAGACAATGTCCCACAGTTCCCAGGGCGCTTATGTATTTGATCCTCATTACAATCCTGTGAGGTATGCAGGGCAGAGGGTGTTACTGGTTCTGGCTCAGATGTAGGCACTGAGATTCAAAGAAATCATGTGACTCGTCTGAAGCCACTGTGCTAGAAGCTTAAAGCAGGAAACCACATCCCCACATTGCCAATCCCAAGCTCTGTCCTCCATGTATCTTTATAACAACCTAGGGGTTCTCAGCCCTGGCTGCAATTCAAGTCAGCAGAGGAGTTTCACAAACAATACCAAGGCCCATGTCCCATCGCCAGAGATTCTGATTCAATTGTTCTGGGTGAGGAGGAGCCCAGGCGCCCAGGAAATCTTAAAAGGGCTGCTATGTGGTGTCAATAGGCAGGCAAGGTTGAGAGTCAGACCCAAGCTGCACCTCCTGATGTGCAAACGGCCATACCTGTTTGAAACAGCACGCTGCTGGAAAAGCCCGACACCTTTGGGGCAATCCTCCTCATCCCTGTGGGAAGATGACTGCGCAAGCAGAGGCCCATTTAATTCTCCAAGGGCCAAAGGGAAAAACGAGCGATTCCAAGGTTATACTATGGAATTATCTGTCCCATCTCACCCATCCCCTGTCTAGATGCAATCCAGAGCAGATATTAAATTAATAAATGGTACTGGAAGGGGCAGAATGGCAGGTATCATATACTGCCATTTTTTAAAGGAAGACAAGAAACAGCAACAAAATATATGTATTATATACATACATACATATATATACAGGTATATATTCATACATATATGTCCTTATATATGTGCAAAGATCTCTGGAAAGATACACAGAAATTGGAAATAATGATTGCCTCTAAAGAGGGAAACTGGTGCAGGAGAAATTAAGGTGGGAGGGAGACTGACTTTCCCTGGCACATCATTTGTACCTTTTGAATCATACACTACTAATTCAAATACAAAATTTTTTATTGTATTTTTTTTCAATTACCTTTTATCTCCACCCCACCCTTTTTTTTTTTTTTTTTTTTTTTTTTTTTTGGTTAACCTTTATAATGGTACAGGAACCTGCAGCCCCAGGGAAGGGAGTATTGTACCCTTCTTTGTTTCTGTCCCACCCCATTCATTCAATGAGTCATTCAACAAATATTGATTGAGCACCTACTATGTACCAAGAACTGTTCTAGCAACTGGGGATACAGGGTAAACAAAACAGATAACCCTTGCTCCTGTGGAGCTTACATTTTCACAGAGGAAGAGACAATAAATGATCGATGTAATGAGTAAATTATATAACATGTCAGAAGAGGTATGATGGGAAAAATAGAGCAAGAGATGAGAAATCAGGAGTCAGGGGATGTCCTAGTTTCCTGTTATTGCTGTGACAAATAACCATTAGCTCAGTGGCTTGCAACACCCATTTGCTATCTTACGGTTCAGGAGGTCAGAAGTCCTAAAATCAGCGCACAGGCAGGAAGGGCTATGTGCCTCCCAAAAGCCCTAGGGGAGAATCAATTTCCCTTACCTTTTTCAATTTTGAGGTGCCCTCCACATTCCCTGACTCCTGCCAAACCTGTTATCTTCAAAGTCAACTGCATATTCTTTTAAAATCTCTCTCTCTCTTACTTCTGCTTGCAGGCCATCATGTCTCCTTCTCTGACTCAGACCCCCGTTTTTTCCTTACAAGAAGGTCCTTGGATGGCATCAGTTCCACCCAGACAATTCAACATGAACTCCCCATCTCAAGACCCTTACCTTAATCATGACTGCAAGGCCCTTTGCCATGTAAGGTAGCATTCAAGGTTCTGGGGATTAGGGTGTGGACATTTTCCAGAGAGGAGTCATTATTTTGCCTATCACAGGAGGGGAGAGGCAGGTTACAATTTGAAGTTGGGCAGTCTGGAGAGAGGGTGGCATTTGACTCAAAACTGAAGGAGATGATGAAGTTACTGCATTTTGTCATGTATAATGCATGATTTTTTGCCCAAATTTTTGAGGGAAAAATAAGGATGCATATTATACATGGGTAGTACTAATTCCATATCTATACAAATGTTTTTAATTCTTTTATTTATGCTTATGCATTAAAAGTATAAGTCTAGAAAGTAGTAACGATATCTGTATGCAAAATAATACCCTGGAATACGATAATCGGTTTTATATATAAATTAAAAATTGAATTAAAAAATTAAAACAAATTATTTTTTTTCCTGATAGTTTGGGCCAAAAACGTGGGTGTGCATTGTACACAGCAAAATACAGTAAATAAATGGCAAAGCAAGAATTCAAACCCAGGCAGTCTGCAAAGTCCAAATGTAGGGGACAGGGTGAATTGTCACTCAGTTCCATTCCAAATCTGTGCCTGTTTGCTTCAGGGGTGGTAAAGCTAAAAAGCACTCTTTTCAGACATCCTTGCAGCTCAGATGTGAATTATGTTCTGCTAATCAGATGTAATTCAATCATATTTGGAAGGTGGAGGTAAGATAAAGACCCTCTCCTGCAGCTATGGTTGCTCCTGCTGGCAAGCACGGTCACGGGGCTATCGGGTTTTTCTGGAGCAGTGTCCAGTGTCCAGTCATCGGTTTTGTGAGTACTGAGAGGCAGCTGTACCGGGGCAAGTAGTGGCTTCCTGATCTATAGCTCACTGCTGCCTGAGTACGTCCACAGGGTCCGTAGCCACCCCATGCTGGAGCAGGTTATGTTTCAGAGTCAAGTATGAGACCTTCAAGGAGGAGATCCAGGAGCAGCGATCTCACTTGACTGCATGTGAAGGCAGTGAAATCCCAGTTACCACGTATAATGACAAACCAGTAACATAATTTACCACCTGGGGCTACCCGAAAGGCAAGGCGTTGGCAGACTCCGTGGCTGCAATAGACCATAATGGTAAAGAAAAGGAAATCAAAGGCTTTAGTGTGGTCTGGCTGCCCTGGCTGCACTGGTTAGCTCAAAGGAAGGAAATGGAAAGCTTGGAGTTCTAAATTCTTGGCTCAAGAGGACTGGACTGCTTCTAAGACTTCCTACATGAATCTCTCAACTCCTGCAGTCACAGAGCTGATGTAGTGCAGACCTGAGGCTGCAGGTCTACCTACCCACCTACCTGCCAACATCACAAGTTGCAATCACAAGCAGGTCTTACATGAAAGCCAAGGCACTGAGGAGGATCCTAAGAATGGGCAAAGGGGCTTTGGGATACACTCATATTTCAGGATGCTAACTACACAGACCTCACTAAACCTCACTGGCTAGCAGAGGCACCCTCTGCTTCTCTATCTAACGAGGCTGGTCCTGTCTCTCTTGAGGACTCTAAGGGCCCCACCTAAGGTAGTTGATGTGCAGTGGATGCCTCGGGTGTATTAAGTAGGGGGACAAACACAAAATCTGGCTCTAGAGAAGACATACAAACCAAAAGATTTTGCTAGTTGATATAGGCACAAACTTGAGGAATGCGTATGGGGTTGGATCCTAAGGGTACCAAACCACAGAGGAAGAAATACAGTTTTAGATTGGGCTGAATTTATTGATTCGGGTTTATTTACATGGGTTCAGAGATTCCAAACTCAGTGTGCTGACTCCAGCAACTTGGACTGACTTTATCTCTTTCTTCCATTGACTGACTAAAACCTGGACTCAGGAGTGGTACACAACAAGTGAAGCTGACTTACCAGAAATCTGACTGCAGGATTCAGAGGAAGGAATCCAAAGAATTAGGGAGAGGAGAATGTTGGAGCAGATTTATCCCATGCAGTCCACTCGCTTGCCCCTAAATAACTTGTCCAAGAGGCCCTAGGGGACATTCCCTTCACTGAGACATTGACAAATACACCGGTAAGAGAGGTGTTTTGGTTTTCTTTCTGTTTGCATGTTCTAAAAGATCATTTTAGTAGAACCTATTAATTCCTCTTCACTCAAAATTGCAAAAAGAAAGTAACAAAATATGAGGCTAAGGAAGCTGGTCTTCAAGAATTTGTGTCTTCACACAAATTTTTACTGGTATAATAATACTTCCAAGCCTAGAACTACTCAAAGATGAATCATGCAAATAAGAAAACAATTTTATTTCGAAGAGGTTAGGTGGTATGTGTACTACGGCAAAAGCTGGTTATAGCAAAAAGTTTCATTTCAAACATGCATTGACATATAAATTACACATTATTTGTGAATGATTAATTTCTGGTAGATTCAATCCAACATTACACCAATTTTTAAATTTATTATAGATCCTATTTTTTTTAAAGATTTATTTATCTATTTATTTATTTTTATAGACGGGAAGGGAGGGAGAAAGAGAGGGAAAGAAACATCAATGTGTGGTTGCCTCTCACACCTCCCCCTACTGGGGACCTGGCCTGAAACCCAGGCATGTGCCCTGACTGGGAATCGAACGGGCGTCCTTTTGGTTCTCAGGCCAGCACTCAGTCCACTGAGCCACACCAACCATAGGTCCTATTTTAGTACTAGAGGCTAAATGTTTATCACCAGAAAATGAGAATAACAGCTACTACTAAGATAATGAGATGTGAAATCCATTCCCCAGTATTGCTTTGAAAATATACCTCTAGGCTATTAAGAAAAAATCTGACTTTATCTAACTGTATTATTTAACTGAAATTCTTCATTTATTACCTACCGTTGACTTGTCACTTCTTTCCTTATATTTTACCCCAACCAGTTAAACACCAATGTTGCTCAACTCTTCAACTAAGGGCTTTTTTTCCTCCCAATTCTGTGCACACATGATTAACCAAAACGATTTTGCCCAAATTGGCTTTGACTGCACTAACTCTTCCCCCAGTCAACAGGGATCCTGTGTCTACCATGAGCACTTCGTTCTCATAACTTTCGTACCTTCTGCTTTCTTGTCTTCTTCAGTGCGTACGCCTAGAAGCCATCTAAGTAGGAAGCAGGAGCTTTCCAATTCTGTGAAGGTCTCAGGTAAAGCTCCAGCTGCACCAAGAACCTACCCCTCCATTCTGTCAGCCAGGCGCAAAGGGGGGTCAGTTTTTGTTCCTGCTCCAATACGGCCTCCTGGAGCCGCACGCATACCAAAGATCATTATGTTCCCTCCACAAAGAGCGATACCATTTTGGGAAAGATCAGTTTACACATGCGTTTTCCTTCACTGTCTTTGGAAACAATACCAGGTCTGGCTCCTATCTCCTGGCCTACCTTTAACACACCTTTTAGAATACTACCACCCACCAGCCATACTCCCCTCAAGATCGACAACTTCACAGCCAGGTTTGCTGACTTGAAAGGATTTAATAACAATAAGTCAGGGTTCTGAAGTAAAGTCTCCATGGGTACTAGACTTTTCTTTACTGTGTACTCACAGACAGCTGCAATATTGTATTTCAGCTGAGCAGAAATTGGAATAATAGGAGCTCCTTCTGCTACCGTACCTTGTACAAATGCAAGAATCTGTCCATACTGTCCTTTACCATAGCTTTTTTCTTTTCTTTCTTTTCTTTTTTAAAATTTTATTTACTTATTTTTAGAAAGAGGGGAAGGGAGGGGGAAAGAGAGGGAAAGAAACATTGATGTGTGAGAGAAACATTGATCAGATGCCTTTTGAAGGCTCTCAAGCCCCCAGCTGGACACCTTGGCCTGCAACCAGGAATCGAGCCAACGATCTTTCAGTTTGCCAGACAATGCCCAACCCACTGAGCCACACCAGTCAGGGCCGGCTTGGCTTTCTTATACTAAACCCATTTTATTTTGTAGAATCAAAATATTGCTTCGGTTTCATGATCTCTATAGCAGCCAGGTATTTAGAAGTCTGAGACTGAGGACAAGACTCATTGTCAGCTATCAACAGAAGAGCTTCATTCATCAGTGCTCCACCATCAGCACAGTAGCCGTCAAAATACCATGCCAGGACAATCAACAAAGGAAACGCGTCTGAATAAATTTGAAGTTCCCTTTAGTCCCTGGAATGTCCATAAGAAACTCATCAGGAGTACTATTTCTACAGGATCATTCTGGCTGAGGACAGCTTGGTTCATCAAGTTTATAAATCTTTTTTTTTTTTTGAAGATTTTATTCATTTACTTTTAGAGAGAGGGGGAGGGAGAAAGAGAGGGAGAGAAACACTGATGTATGAGGATGTGTGAAATATACATTGATCAGGTCGCCCCCCACTGGGGACCTGGCCCACAATCCAAGCGTGTGCCCTAACCAGGAATTGAACCAGCCGCCTTTCGGTTCACAGGCCAGCACTCAATCCACTGAGCCACACCAGCTAGAGTAACAACTTTATTCTTAATAGCTAAAAACTAGAAATAATCCAGGCATCCTTCAACACTTAAACTGGGGTATACCTATGCAGTAGAATATTACTCAGCAATAAAAAGGAATGAACTATTGATACATGTAACAGCCTGGATGAATCTCCAGGAGATTACGCTAAGTGAGAAAAGACAATCCCAAAAGGTTACATACTTTATGATTTCATTTATTTATATAACATTCTTTTTTAAATTATATTTTATTGATTATACTATTACAGTTGTCCCAATTTTCCCACTTTGTCCCCCTCCACCAGCACCTCTCACTCCCTCAGGTAATTCCCCCACCATTGTTCATGTCCATGGTCATGTATATAAGTTCTCTGGCTACTCCATTTCCTATACTGTACTTTACATCCCCACGGCTATTCTGTAACTACCTATTTGTACCTCTTAATCCCCTCAATTCTTCACCCATTCTCCCCCTCCCATCTCCCACCTGGAAAACTGGTAACTAACTTCTTTTCTCTTGCTTCTAAGAGTCTCTCTTTATCTTTCACATTTGACCTTTTAATATTGATGTGTCTTGGAGTGGTCCTCTTTGCATCCATCATAACTGGAATTCTCTGCACTTCCTGGATTTGCATGTCTAGTTCCTTCACCAAATTAGGGAAGTTTTATTTCATTATTTTTTCCAAATAGATTTCCAATTTCTTGCTCTTTCTCTTCTCTTTCTGGCAACCCAGTGAGGCAAATGTTGGGCCTCTTAAAGTAGTCCCAGAGAGTGTTTATATTGTCCTCATTTTTTTGGATTCTTTTTTCTTATTTACTGACTAAAATACCAATGAAACATTAATCTTATTTTCCATTGGTGGAATTATAACTTCTTCTGAATTCAATAAAAAGTGTTAATTATGCCCTGGCTGGTGTAGCTCAGTGGATTGAGCGCGGGCTGGGAACCAGAGGGTCCTGGTTCGATTCCCCGTCAGGGCACATGCCTGGGTTGCGGGCCAGGTCCCCAGTGAGGGCCATGTGAGAGGCAACCATACATTGCTATTTCTCTCTCTCTGTCTCCCTCCTTTCCACTCTCTCTAAAATAAATAAATAAAATCTTTTTTAAAAAAGTGTTAATTATGAATATGGCTTACTTAAAACCAGAAATATACATGGTTCTGATCTAAAAAAAAATAATAATAATAGTTCATCTGCGTAGTTGTTGTTTGCTTCCTTATGTTCCAAATCATTGATTTCATTCTTGGCTTCATCCATTCCACTGTTGTTTCCCTATAATTTGTTCTTTATTCCAATTAATGTATCTTTTGTTTCTGACTGGGTCTTTTTATGCTGCTGAGGTCCTCACTAAGTTCCTTGAGCATCCTTTTAAACAGTGTTTTGAACTCTGCAACTGATAGATTGCTTACTTCCATTTCATTTAGTTCTTTTTCTGGAGTTTTGATCTGTTCTTTCACTTGGGCCTTGTTTCTTTCTCTCATTTTGGCAGTTTCTCCCTGTGTTTGTTTCTGTGTATTAGGTAGAGCTGCTTTGACTCCAAGTCTTCGCAGTGTAGCCTAACGTAGCAGGTGTCCTGTAGGGTCCAGTGGCACAGCCTCCACTATCACCCAAGCTGGGTACTCAAGGTGTGCCCTTGGTGTGGGCTGAGTACACCCTCCTCTTGCAGTTGAACCTTGGTTGTTGTTGGCAGATCAATGGGAGGGATTTACCCAGGCCAGTCAGCTACAAGGACTGGCTGTGACCATCAACATCACCCTCCGTGGAGGATCAGCTGGGCAGGGACAGGGTGGTCTGTAGCTGTCCACTGGGTGCACTGTCCTTGGGGTTCCCTGAATGGTACAGACCAAGGTCAGCCCCTCCCCGTGTTTTGCCCGGGGCACCCTGCCTAAGCTGTTAAGCAATCTGAGATGGCTGCTTCTTGTGCTGGGCTTGGAGGTGGCCAGGTGAAGCCAAGCTGTGACTGTAATCTAGCTGCTGCTAGGCTCACTGAAGCCAGCTGGTGCTTGTTTGATAGGATTTAGGAGCTAAGACCAGCCATTCTTAAGTAAAAGCAGCTTGGGTGGGCCCATAAGTTGGGTGGGATAGAGCCTCTGTGGGTCTCCCAGGTGGGTCACACAGTATTGGTCAGGTTGATGGAGTCTCAGACATGGCACCAGACTATCAGCTCTGTGGGAGGAGGGTTCAGCAAAGGGACAATGGCCTCTGCTCACCCCAATGACAGACATTTCAGTCTCTCCCTGTATACCACTGGTGCCCTTCAAGCTGCTACCCAGTGCTGAAGGTCAGAGGGAGGGAATCTGTGTAGGTGAGTCCATGTGTGGGTTCCCCAAGAGGAACTGCTTAGGACTCCAGCAGCCTCCTCCACCGACTCAATCCCCGCTGGTTTTTACAGCCAGAAGTTGTGGGGACTTATCTTCCGGGCATTGGAATCCTGGCCTGGGGGGCCTGGTGTGGGTCTGGGACTCCTCACTCCTGATATCTCTGTCCTGAATTTTTATCCAGGTGGGTGTGGGGCCAGCCCATTCTGCATCCACACCCTTCCTACCTGGATGGATGTGGTTTCTTTAATTTCGTAGTTGTCAGATTTCCATTCAACTCAATTTCTGACGTTCCTGAGTGATGATTGTCCTATTTTTAAATTTTTTTTAAAGATTTTATTTATTTATTTTAGAGAGGGGGAGGGAGAGAAACATCAATGTGCGGTTGCCTCTCATGCGCCCCTTGTTGGGGATCTGGCCTGCAACCCAGGCATGTGCCCTGACTGGACTGTCCTATGTTAGTCGTAATTTTTATGTTGTTGTGTGAACAGGTGAGCTGTGTCTGCCTACATTGCCATCTTGACTGGAAGCCTTATATAATATTCTTGAAATAAAGTTATTGAAATGAAGAACAGTTTAGCGATTGCCCAGGTGTTAAAGAGGAGACAGGACCAGAGGGAAGTAGATGTGGCCGTACAAGGACAACGCCAGGAATCCTTGTGGTGATGGAAATGTTTTCTATTTTTATACTATTGATACCTTGTCTGTGATATAGTGCTATAGTTTTGTAAGATGTTGCCATTGGGGAAAACTAAGTAAAGTGCATATGAAAGTCTCTCTGTGTTGTTTCTTTTCTTTTTTAAGATTTTATTTATTTATTTTTTAAAAGGTAAGGGAGGGAGGGAGAGAAACATCAATGTGTGGTTGCATCTTGCACACCCCCTACTGGGGACCTGGCCCACAACCCAGGCACATGCCCTAGACTGGAAATCGAACCAGCGACCCTTTGGTTTGCAGGCTGACTCTCTATGTTATTTCTTACAAATGAAAGTCTACAGTGAGGTACATTGACTTACAGCCAAGATGGAGGTGTAAGCAAAAGAAGGACAACAAATTTAAAAGCAAAAAATAACCAGAACTACCAGAAAATCAAACTGTATGGAAATCCGACAACCAAGGAGTTAAGAAGAAACATGCATTCAGACTGGTAGGAGGGGTGGAGATGGGCAGCTGGGGCAAAGAGAATGAACAGCAAGGTGGCAGCTGGTGGACTAGGCTGTCCCACATTTGCATGTGGATAAATCGGGAGGAACAACTGGGGAGCAAGACAGACCCCGCAACTCAGGATCTCAGCACCAGAAAAGAAAGCCTCAAAACCTCTGGCTGTAAATATCTGTGGGGGTTGCAGTAACAGGAGAAACTCCCAGCCTCACAGGAAAGTTAGTTGGAGAGACTCACAGGGTCCTAGAATGTACACAAATCCACCCACTCAGGAATCAGCACCAGATGGGCCCAATTTGCTTGTGAGTAGCGGGGGAAGTGACTGAAAGTCTGCTGAGAGCTAAGCAAGGGGCATTATTCCCTCTCTGACTCCTCCCCCGCATACAGCACCACAGCTCAGCAACAAGGGTTGCCCTGCCCTGGTGAATACCTAAGGCTCTGTCCCTTACAATGTAATAGGAATGCCAAGACAAATATGGCCCAAATGAAAGAACAGATCAAAACTCCAAAAATAGAACTAAGTGATGAAGAGATAGCTAACCTATCAGATGCACAGTTCAAAACACTGGTAATCAGGATGCTCACAAAAATGGTTGAGTATAGTTGCAAAATAGAAGAAAAAGTGAAGGCTATGCAAAATGAAATAAAGAAAAATATACAGGGAACCAACAGTGAAGGAAAGGAAACTGGCACTCAAATCAATGATTTGGAGCAGAACAAAGAAATAAACATTCAACCAGAACAGAATAAAGAAACAAGAATTCAAAAAAAAGGAGGAGAGGCTTAGGAATCACCGGGAGAACTTTAAATGTTCCAATGTCTGAATCATAGGAGTGCCAGAAGGAGAAGAGGAAAAGCAAGAAATTGAAAATTTATTTGAAAAAATAATGAAGGAGAACTTCCCCAATCTGGCAAAGGAAATAGACTTCCAGGAAGTCCAGGAAGCTCAGAGAGTCCCAAAAAAGTTGCACCCAAGGAAACACACACTAAGGCACATCATAATTACATTGGCCAAGATTAAAGACAAGGAGAGACTCTTTTTTTTTTTTTTTAAGATTTTATTTATTTTCAGAGAGAGGAAAAGGGAGAGAGAAAGAGCAATGTATGGTTGCCTCTCACATGGCCCTCACGGGGACCTGGCCCGCAACCCAGGCATGTGCCCCAACTGGGAATCGAACCGGGACCCTCTGGTTCACCAGCCCGCGCTCAATCCACTGAGCTACACCAGCCAGCCAGGAGAGACTCTTAAAAGCAGCGAGAGAAAAGGAGACAGTTACCTACAAAGGAGTTCCCATAAGACTATGAGCTGATTGCTGCCCGGCTGGTGTAGCTCAGTGGATTGAGTGCGGGCTGGGAACTAAAAGGTCCGGGTTCGATTCCCAGTCGGGGCACATGCCTGGGTTGCGGGCCAGGTCCCCAGTGAGGGCCATGTGAGAGGCAACCATACATTGCTCTTTCTCCCTCCTTTCTCCTCTCTCTAAAAAATAAATAAATAAAATCTTTAAAAAAATAGTATAGGAAATGGAGAAGCTAAAGAACTTATATGTATGACACATGAACTAAGGGCAAGGGGTGAGGGAGACCCTGGGAGGAGGAAGGTGCAGAGCAGAGGAGAATAAAGGGGAGGGAAAAAAATGGGACAACTGTAATAGCATAATCAATAAAATGTACTTTAAAAAAAAAAGAACATCTACAATGATCTCTTTAAAAGTTTCTTTTTTTAAAAAAGTAGGTATGTAAAATGTTTTGCATTTATTTTCTCCAAAAAAAAATTCAAGTTTTTTTTCAATAGTCAACTCTTACCCTAAACATGTATACACAGACACACTCGAAATTTTTCCTCCTGAGTGCTATGATAGGAGAGAGCTTCGCTTTTTATTTTAGGAGACTAGAAGGAGGTTGCAGGCAGCCTGGGGAATCGCCCTGTTCTCCCAGGAGACTCTTGCAGCTAGTTGGGTGCCAGCGTAGGGGGGCAGTGGCCCTGCCCTGAGTCCCAGCCCCAGCCTCCCTCGGGCCACTGAACTAGTGTAGGCCCTGAGGCCTCAGGGCTGGGGACACCCAAGCGCCACCTGCCGACTCCACAGGGTGGGGGTGGGGAGCGGTCTGCGCGCGCGGCGCTGTCGGATGGCTGCAGCACCTTTTGGTGTATTGTTGGAGCCGAGGATGTGAAGACGCCACGGAGAGAAAGTGGAGAGCGGGTAGGAGTTAGGCTTCCCCAAGCGTTTGGCTCGAGAAATGAGCCGAGACGGCGGACAGCGTAGAGCCAGGAGCACCTTCCCCAGCTCCAGAGGCTTCTGTAAGGAGATTTTTGGGATCCAGAGTCTCACTTCCTGCCCTGCTCTGGCTGAGTCAACAGAGCGCTGCACCCGGAGCTCCAGCACTTTTTTGCACCTTCTCTTGGTTCCTCCCCCACCCCTTCCTCCCACTTTGGCTGTGGTTTTCTGGGGATTCCCACCCTGAAACAAAGCTTCTTTATATTCTTGCAGTTCCTTTTCGTCCCTTAGCCCCGCTAGGAGAAATGCGACCTTGGAGACCTTCAACGACATGATCACGTTGGAGGAGGATACAGCAGGTGCCACGGCAGCAGGTTGGCCAGGTGCCTGCTGCAGGAGATGGGGAGCGTCGACAGGCTCTAGACCCAGGAGTGGCCGAGGCCAGCGGCTCTGAGAGGCAGACGTGGGGTTGGACTGCCCCTGCTCAAATCCCTGGTGAGCCACTCACTAGCTGAGTGACTGTGGGCAGATTCTTTATCTATCAGTGCCTTGGCTTCCTTGTTCTTAAAGTAGAGCTGAAAATAAGGCATACTTCCTGGGGTTGCTGGGAGGATTAAGTTAATTAACACATGCAAAGCTTTTAGGACACTTTCTAGTCCACACTAAGTGATATATAAGGCTTGATATTGATAGAGGACTCAAGAGTTGGAAAATTTTAGTTTAAGGTAAATAGTTAATAAGCCTACTAGGTAATGCATATTTTAAAGCTATTGTTTCAGGAACTGCAGGTATGGCCCACCATTCCTGGGAGAGACAGCCAACGTCCTGGGGCACAGCTAGAGACCACCGCCTGGGGCACAGCTGGAGGCATCGGTCCACTGTGTTCCAGGGAGAGACAGACACCACCAGCCCAGGGGACAGCTAACCGCCCAGGGCAAGAATGCTGCAGTGTTTTTAATCTAATTTTCCCAGAATTTCAAACCCCCTCAGCACACTTTGTTCTCTGTTATGAAACTGGCTGGGAAGGACATGTAAGATGCTCTGTTGGGGTATGAACCCGCGTCTTCTCAGATCGCTGGCCATCTGAATATCTGAATAAAGTGCCCATAAAGATTCAATCCCTGTCTCTACTTATTGGGTTCAGTAGGTGACAGGCAGCACGAATGCCGGTCTTTTCCAGTTTCAATATTATTGCAAGTACGTAAGCACCAGAACTCAGGTGGCCTCTTCCCAGGTGCCATAATTGCCCCCTTCCCCCTCCCTCTCTGGAAGTCCTGTCACAGTCTGGTCATGCTCACTAGTCCACGGGAATGAGGAGCCAGTCCCCTCAGCCTGGCCCAGCTGCCTCTCCCCTTGGTGGAGGGAGGTAAGGAAAGAGATGTTCTGGCCTCACCTGGTCTGAGTCACACACCAGAGTGAGAAAAGCTGGGAGGCTCTAAAATCTGAATCCTTGTCCCAGCCCTGTCCCTACCTCTGTGACCCTGAGTCAGCCACCCTCTGGGCCTCGTTTTTGCCCTGAGTGAAATAAAGGTATTCCTTTCTTGAGCACACATTTACAGACGGAAGACAATGGCCTGGCATTCTCTATTTTAAGGGTTGTGACAATCGCCTGAGAAAATGCAGGTGGAAGTGAGTCATGAAGTCCCATGCAGTTCCATGCATTCTACAATCCCGGAATTATAGGAGGCCTTCCAACTCACTGAGCGCCTGTCTTCCTCCCACCCACCACCCATGTCAGCTCCAGCAGATTAGGGACTTCGGTGTTTTGTACTCAGACGTCACCCCAGCACCTAGCACAGTGTATATAATAGGTGGGCAGTAAATATGTGTGGAATGAATTAATGGTTCAAATTTGGCCTCTTGGGATAGGAAACATCTGTATAGCTTTCCTGACATCTGGCCTCTGTGTGAAGACTTTAAGTGACTTTAAGCTAGTGCCAGCTGGACACTAGTTATGAGAACATTATTTCTCCTACAGAGCTCAAATCTGCCTCCTTCTAACCTTCTAGGCCCAGCTCCGCCCACTAGAGTTACACAGAACTCCCTTCTCCTAAGATTTCATAAACGAGTGGTAATTATTCTCCTAATCTGTGTAAAGGGAGCCCCAAGCATGGTGTAGGATTTTGCTCCCCTGCTAGCCGTGGCCCTGTCTGCCAGGGGATGAGCTGGGGAAGGGTTTTCTACCTGGGAACATCTCAGCGAATTAGGATTACAGCGATCCTCGTGTCTCGGCAGTCTGTTTCTCCCAGAGGTCCTGGTCAGAGCATGGGGAAGTGGATCCTCCACTCTTTCTCCATTCACAGGCAAGATGGAGAGAAGTTCTAGAACCTGGACAATGGAGCCACAGGAGACAACGGGGCTGTACCTGAATGGCCATATGGGACGCAGCCCTCCGACTCATCCTAACTATGAGAAAATGGAAACATAAAGTTGAGCCAAAGGCTTAAAGTGGAAACGAAGACAGATGCTCTCTTAAACAACAAATACTGAAGATGTATGCCATTTGCGGCCAAGTTTTCTTCTTATGGTTTTTTATTTTTATTTCTTAATATTTTATTTATTTATTTTTAGAGAGGGAGAAGGGAGGTAGAAAGAGAGGGAGAGAAACATCACTGTGTGGTTGCCTCTAACATGCCCCCTACTGGGGACCTGGCCCGCAACCCAGGCTTGTGCCCTGACTGGGAATCAAACTGGTGACCCTTTGGTCCGCAGGCCTGCACTCAATCCACTGAGCTACACCAGCCAGGGCTTCTTATGGTTTTTTAAAGAAATAATAATGTAACAATATTATACAGCAGTAAAAATGAATAAAATATTTCTACACACATCAAATTGGATGCAACTCAGAAAATAATATTGAGTGAAAAAATAAAGTTGCCGAAGAATTCAGTGATTCCATTTATATCAACTCAAAACATTCAAAATTAAACTACAGATTCAAAATATCAACTTATGTGATAAACTACAAGGAAAAGCAAGGGAATGATCACCTCAAAAGTGGCAAAAACACAGTATTTCTTATCCTGGGTGTTAGCTGCATGGTTGTCAATTTTACTGTAATGCAGCACGCCTTATGCACATAGTATAATTATTGTTTTGTACTCATTCCACTTCTGATAAAAACAATTAAAAATAAGTCCAGAGCATGCATGTATAGATATACAGTAATTTTTTCTCCTGTTAAAAATAATGGTGAGCCCTGGCTGGTGTGGCTCAGTGGATGGAGTGCCAGCCTAAGAACCAAAGGGTCATTGGTTCGATTCCCAGTCAGGGCACATGCCTGGGTTGCGGGCCAGGTCCCCAGTTAGGGGCGTGCAACAGTCAACCACACATCGATGTTTCCCTCCCTCCTTTCTCCGTCCCTTCCCCTGTCTCTAAAAACAAATAAATAAAATACTTAAAAAAAAATTTAATGGGTGAAATGACTGGTTCTGTAGCAGGAGGAATGTAAGGTAAAATCCTGGGGCTTTTAAGGCATTCCCATGCCCTGGGCCTAACGCACACAGAGTTCTTCCCAGACCTCGCCCCAGGCAGCTGGGTCTGGTTGAATGACCTTTCTCCATTACCCACTCGCTCTGCAATCTGAAGACATTCATTTACATTGTTGAGCTTCCTCAAGGCCCTTCCTACACTTGCCTGTGATTGAGTCCTTCTTGGAGTCTACTGCTAGAGCTAATGATTTACACTCAAGGCCAGGTAAATGGGCTGGAGAGCCAAAGGTGGGAGGGAGGGTGGGGTGTGGATTTCAGCCCCTGTGGCCCATGACCTCCCCCCCAGTTAGTTCCCTCTGCCAGACTTACACTGTTACTTCCCCTCTTTTCCTTCCGAAAGCCACCACCGTCTGTTCCAGGAAGCCTTCCTCACCAGATCACTCTTCTACTCGCCACCCTCGTCGGCCTGCCCTACCCCACTAATGTCTAAAGCAGCGTGTTTCAGCAGAAAGAGCTGACTAACCAGCACATAACCAACTAGCCATAGCCCCTTCCTCAGAGCCATCAGGGCCCCATGCTGGCAGTGCTGAGGATACCTGGACAGTCACCATCCTGCTCAAAGCAAAGCCTTCCTGGCGTCCCCTGGAGCTGCCTCTCAATGTGCCATCCACTTGCAGGCCTCGATCACCCCACCCCAGCCCTTCCCAGCAAGTTCTCTGGCTTGTTCAACCTCCCATCCTTAAAAGGCAGTATCATATTTTTCAGTCTTTTATCCAACAATTCCAAACTCCAGAAAGCTCTACAAGCCTATAAGCAAATAACTGAGCAAATATTGTTAATAAAATAAGTAGAATATGGTGAAATAAACTCGACCCACACGGGTTTAGATAGCCTCCCACACGGTAAGGGTGAATATTACTGTTACACTGTTTCATTAGACTCCTGATAGAGATAGGTAGATCTGTGCATGTGTGTGTGTATAAAACTGGATTTTAATCAATATATTTTTATACATAACTGGATTTTAATTAAAAAAAAACTTTAAAAGCTCTAGAGCGCTTGGTTCTATCATTTTGAAGGTCTAGTCTGAGTCTGCTTATATGGCCCATTTGCCTTGTCCATTCCTCTTTCTCTTTCTCCTGCCTTGACAGAGTATCCAATAGAACAATAGAACTTTCTTTTTTAATTAATTATTTTTTTAAGATTCTATTTATTTTTTAGAGAGAAGGGAAGGGAGGGAGAAAGAGAGGGAAAGAAACAGCAATGTGTGGTTGCCTCTCACATGGCCCTCGCTGGGGACCTGGCCCACAACCCAGGCATGTGCCCTGACTGGGAATCGAACCGGAGACCCTTTGGTTCCCAGCCCACGCTCAATCCACTGAGCTACACCAGCCAGGGCAAAACAATAGAACTTTCTGTAGTAGTAGAATATATACTACATCTGTGCTGTCCAATGTGGTAGCCACTAACCACAAGCAGCTGTTGAGCACTTAAAATGTAGCTAGCGTGACGGAGGAAATGAAATGTTTACTATATTTAATTTTAATTAATTTTAAATTTAAATAGCTACAGCAGTGGCAAGGGGCTAATGGCTCCCATGTGGGACAGTGCTATGCTAGACTAGAAGCTCCTGGTGGGCAGAGACCAGGCTGTCTTGTTCACTGTCTGGGACCCAGCACAGTTCCAGCACATGTTAAATCATCTCTAAACAGTGTGTGGAGAGGGGGGTGCTTTTGAGACAAAATCAAGTCCCCTGGCCTGTAGCATTTGCCAGTTTCCACGGTGTAAATACTCCCACTGTGGTCAATTTCAAGCTACTACTGGTTTAGTTCTGGCAAGAAAAATTCCTGAATTTGACAGCTCTCACTAGCTGTAAAACAAACGAGTGAATGAATAAGCAAATAACTGAGCAAATAACCTACTACGATGGGGCTCTATCTACAGAATGCGGAAGGGAAGGAGGAAGACGGAGAGAGCACAGGGATCTTTTAAGCTGTTAGCAGGCACCTTTCTTCCTTCATAGCTCTTTTTTGTACCAAGAAAAAGAACCTACAGGGAGAAGGGCTGAACTTCCTCAGTCGGTGACCCCAGTTCACAACCCTCAGAACTTTTAAGAAATCCCAGATTTCCAGCAGGCCCCTCAGTCATTCTAGCCAGAGGAAAGACCTGAATGTTACAAAAGCTACTGAATGAACATTAAAGTATGCGGAATAATACTAAACTCATGTAAGCAGTCACTGCTATTGTGTTTAGTGTTCCAGGTACAGAAATCGCTGCAGCCTCCCTCAGTCACTTAAACAGCCTTTGTAATGGGAAGATGTTAAACTGTAAATCTTGCTGTCATTTAGGAATGCCCAGTGCAAATATTTAAAGGCCCCAGGCACCATTTCCGCCTCCCCTTTGAAGGGCACCTTTGAAGGGGTCATCCCTGCATTCCACACATGTTCAAGGAAGGAGGGGCATTTAGCCCTAACTGATTTCAAACACAGAACATTGAAATAAAAATTCAAGCAACAAAACAGACAATGAGGATATAAGAAAGGTCATGAAGCAAATTTAGAGCCAAAGAACGTCAGGGCAGTAAATGCTACCAGCACTCGGAGGAAGGATGGTGATCACAAGTCATGGCAGAAGTGGCACCTGAGGGGGTGCCAGGGCTTGTGAAGTGGGAGAGGTGTGCATTCCACATGGGAGAATAATGACGAGAAAGTCCCCAAGGCTCAACCACGGGCCTAGCACATAGCAGGTACTCAATAAACACATGTTCGTCGAGTGAAGAGGGCCCCAGAGAATCTGAGCCTGCTCTTGGCTGTAGCAGTGACAGGAGAGCATGGGTGGGCAAATGCCAAGCCTCAGGTAGTACATTACCAGGGAGATAACCTTGAGCTGGCAGGAATAGCAGGGGCATAGCTGGGGCTGAGCTGGGCCAAGAAACACCAACTGAAAGTCTGTCCCTGCTGCTACTATCTGGGATGTCAACCCTCCAGCTGTTCCAAGGCCTGGGGACTAAAAAGGAAGTGACATTCCGCCTGCAGAACATGGCTCTGCCCAGCCAGGGTCTCAAAGGCCTGCTGCCTGCTACCTGCCTCAGCACTGCCTTGAGCCCCATCTGGTACCAGGCCCAGCCACGCCCCCTTCCTCAGAGCCATCAGGGCCCCATGCTGGCAGTGCTGAGGATAGCCAGACAGTCACGGTCCTGCTCAAATCAAAGCCTTCCTGGCGTCCCCTGGAGCTGCCTCTCAGTGTGCCATCCACTTGCGGGCCTCGACCACCCCACCCCAGCCCTTCCCAGCAAGTTCTCTGGCTTGTTCAACCTCTCATCCTTAAAAGACAATATCATATTTTTTCAGTCTTTTATCCAACAATTCCAAATTCCAGAAAGCTCTAAAGACCAAAAGTTCTTTGTAATTCACATACATAAGACTATTTATAGTTTTCACATATCCCACTTAGTGTGAATATTGATACATTTCATGGCAGAAATAATAGTGTCTGATTCTGTGATTCAAGGTGCCACCTCAAACCCCACTGTGGTTTTCCTTATATGTTATATACGCTACGTGTCCTTTCTGAAATCCAAGATTCTGAATCCAATTCATCTGGACCCAAGGGTTAGGTGAAGGGATTGAGGTCTTAGAGCATAAGCCCAGGTTTAAGTTTACCGCAAAAAGATTTCAAGCTTGAATACCCACTCCTTAGAGCTGACGGCAGGAAGGGCTCCCAGGAGGACAAGATGGAGTGAGGGGACTTGGACGGATCGGGCAGTGATTATTTACCAGCTGGGACACAATGGTAGTGTTTCAAGGCTTTCACAAGAGCCGTGCAGAGGGGTATGCTAGCTGCCCAGAAGTCAAGGCTTCATCTCTTCTGGGGCCAGACTGCACCCTCATCTCTTCAGCTGTTTTCCTTCAACATTTAAATGAAGCACTGGGTGGGGATGAAAGGAAATGAACTGGGTAGTACACCTAAGGAACTCAGTGGGTGTCAGCCACTTTGATTGTTCCTTCATCCAGTAAATGTTTCTTGACCACTCAGTAGAACGCTAGGCCCCTGGGCCCCTGGGGGCAAGACAATGCTTAAATGGCAAGGTGAACTCAAGGAGAAAGACAGAATGCACACAGGCAAGTAGAAGCAAATCAGACTGAGTAGGTTACAGTAAGATTCCAGAGGAGGGAGAATGCGGCCTGGAGAAAAGAAGCGCCGCGCTTCATCATCAGGAGGCCCAGGCCAGGTCAGGTTGATGCGCTGAGCAACCACAACACACTTCCGTTCTGGGCCCCATTTTCCTTTATCAACAAAATGTAGATTTAGCCTCCAGTCTCCTCTCAGTTCCCTTCCACTCTCCGTGAGGCCAAATATGTGAAGGACTAACGTTTAGGAGAAGAGAAATTAGACCTAGCCCTTGTGACTCCCAGGGGTGTAGCCAAACCAAAGTGTGGAAGCCTCAAGATGCATATTTCTGCTCAGATGAAGGACTTTCTACAATGTTGTCCTACCGTCAGGAGGGCTGACTGCCGCAGTCTGAGGTTTGGGCATCAGGCAGGGAGTCAGAGCTGACAGCCATGTCGTCCCGGCCCATCCAAAGGGTCAGAATTCCATAAGCTGAACCTCAAGAGAGGCCTGGTGTCTGCAGAGCATTTGGCAGCTTACCAAGTGACAATTCCATCTAATTCCATCCTTGGCACAGGTCTAGAAGACAGCAAGGCAGCAACTCCCATTCTTCAAGGAGGTGTTGGGGCCTAGGATGCTGGTGGAGAACAGAAATATTCTCCTAGGTGCCTGGATGGTAAGGGAGGGGAACTTATAGTCATCTGTGCACATAAAACATGAAATGAAGCCCTGGCTGGTGTAGCTCAGTGGGTTGGGCACAGGCTGCGAACCAGGGGGTCACCAGTTCGATTCCAGGGTTGCAGGCTGGGTCCCCAGTGAGGGGTGTGTGAGAGGTAGCCACACATTGATGTTTCTCTCCCTCTCTTTCTCCTTCTCTTCCCTTCTCTCTAAAAATGAATAAATAAAATCTAAAAAAACCCATGAAATGCAAATTATACACCAAAGAGCAGAATATAATCAGTGTGGGGGAGGGTTAGTGGTGACGAGGGCTAGCAGGGGTTAATGAAGCAGTTCCTGTCCTCACTCCCCTCTCCAGTGAGAGAGTCAGCGGCTGCCCTGGAGGAGAGTAAGCGCGAAGTATGGCTGGGCAAACACTAGGCTGGCCCATCCACAAGAAACCATGAGGGACCAAGGTCCAGCAGAGTCTGCTCTGCTTCGTTGCTGGAGAGGAGAAGTACACTGAGGGTTGCAGAGAAAGAGGACAGGTAGGGGAAGGGGCTTCCTGGAGGTGGTGGGTACCATGTTGACAAGCGAGGACAAGTGAAAAGTAGATGGGCAGAGGATGGGGGCAGGGAGCGGTGGTGGGAGCACCATGAGTAACGGCTTGAAGAGTCACCTGACTTAGTCCATGAACAGAAAGTCTACTTCCCTTTCTAGAAGTAGAGCAGGGGCCATTTTTGGAAGGGACCTCCCATCTAGGGATCATGGAAGTGGGGACACTGATCACTGATTTAATCATGACAATGCCTCCTGCTTCCCCACATTTGGAAGCATATATATATATATATACACACACACACAGGGTCTGGCAGAAGTAATGCCTGCTTGAGTGTGGTTGGTTGGTAATAATATGGGTGTAATAATTTATAGTTTTAATTTGAACATTTCACCTAAAATGTCATTGGCATGCTTGAGCGTTATGTTACAGAATTATATGCTTATGATTTTGTAATAAAAAAAAAACAAAACAAAACAGGAGGCGTTATTTGTGCCGGATCCTGCCTGTATATATAGCACCTCTGGTTCCTGAGCCTCTGGTGGGTGCCAGGTGACACCTCCACAGCAAGACTGAAGGGTCTGCAGACAGCACTCCTGCACCAAGCTCAGAGGGGAGGCTGTCGTCTGCCACATTTCCAGCCCGTCTGAAGGAGAAGTGGGACGGGTGGGGGGAGCAGGACATCAAAGGCAAGTGGCCTGCCCTTGGACACAGGGTGTTCGGGATGAATCAAGACTCAAAGGTCTGGAATCCTAGCACTCCTGTTAAATGTCATTTCCCTTTCTGTAATAGCAGCTCCAGATGGCCCAGTCCCAGACTCCTAGTGAGATATTACTGGACAGAATTTAAAAAGCCCAGCCTACACCCATGAGAACAGTCCTAGAAAGGTCATTGTCTCCATCCCCTCCCTCTGAGACATTCTCCCAAACCCCAGGAATCATTGTGGGTCTGCAGTCCAGTGAGCGCTTCCCCGCCCCCACCCCGGCTTCTGGGGCAGGAAAGGAAGAAAGGGGAGGGATGGAGGTCACTGAGGCCTGGGTCTGGGGGTCGCAAAGAGAGAAAGGAGATACTCTGGAGAGCCTCTGTGAGTGAGCTGAGTCTCTGGGATGTCCCCACAGATCTAATGTGTTCATTCCAAACCAACCCCTTTGCTTTTGAACTTCTGCCCTCTGCTCCTCCATCCCCCACTCCCACCTCCCTTGGCTGAGCTGAGGTGAGAGCATGAAGAAGACAGGTAGCCCTCGCAAACAGCTCTTCCCTGGAGACAGAAGCATTCGTTGTGTCCTCTGCTACCTGGGAGGTAGGGAAAGCTTTGAGGTCAAAGTTCCACTGTGGACAAAACCTCTGGCAGGTGTAGACACAAGGTCGAAGAATCCCAGACTGAGAGATAAGGGACAGTGTCTCTCCTACTCCCTCAGTTCCACCATCCTGGACCTGCACTCAAGGCACTACTTCCGGGCCCGCTGGGAGAGTGGCAACAGCTGAGGGTAAAGAGTGGGGGTGACAAGGGAGCATGGGACCCTCACTTCTCTACCGTGAACACCAATCCACACTTTGCTTTCAGAATTACCTTTAAATCCACACCTGTCCCCTTATCGCTGCTCCCCCGCCTTCACTGCAAACACCTCTGATGGCTTCCCATTGTGGAAATTATAAAATCTGCTTTCTTTGTCCTTGGATTCCATCTCTCCTGCCACCCCCATATCTGTCTCCCTACTTACTGCTCCTCAGTACCTGTAAATGCTGATCGTTTCCTTGGGGAAGAACTGGCTGTTCTACCAGAGGGAACAGTTAGACAATCGAGTCAAAAAAGGCCCTTGGTGTGTAACCACTTTTGTCTAAAACATTTAACCAGAGCACCCCATCCCCATCTTTCCCACTTTCCTTGTAAACTCTGAACCTAGAAAACTGCTAGGTCCTGAGAGCAATAAGGTAATCAACTCTGCTCAAACTCATTGCAGCCTGCAGAAACAGCAGGGGGCCTGTCTTTCCAAGCAGACACTAACTCTGGTGCTCCACAGGCCCCTCCCCTCGCTGGGGAATCAGCAAAGAATGTTAAAACTTGAGGCCTTCAGCCACTTACAAGAAATCAAGACTAATAATGGCCTGGGATATATTGCAAAAAATCACTCAGGTTTTCTTAGAAAAATGGGGAATTTGTCATAAAATGGATATCCCCTATAATCCTACAGGTCACCCAATTCTTGAAACAACTCACCAAACCTTTAAAACATTATTAAGTAAACAAAAACAGGGGGAATCAGGAAACATCCTCCAGGAATTTAACCGTGCTGACAATATATATGTACAGTTTTTTGAATTGTGATGATAATTTAAAGTCACCCATAGACAAACACCTCGTGCACAACAGGCCTGCAGTCCACACCCCTTGGTCTTAGACAAAGACCCCTTACGGGAAGGAAGATGGGAAGGCCCAGTTGCACTTTTAACTGGGGGAAGAGGGTATGCTTGTGTTTTCTCTCCAGAAGGACCTTTGGAGCCACTGACGAAGAGGGTGAAGCCATATCACAGAAAAGGCTTCCCTGGCAGCGACCCACTTCCACCCCATTGGAAGGGACTCTTCCGATCCAGGATTCTCCAAGCTGTACATCACCCACCCTGAAGCAGAATTCCAGCCAGTACTCTTGGAGCGATAGTCAACATCACCTAGAAGGACTTTTCTCTACCAATTTAAAAGGATAAAGTAACCCCGGCTGGTGTAGCTCAGTGGATTGAGCGCGGGCTGAGAACCAAAGGGTCGCCAGTTTGATTCCCAGTCGGTGTACATGCCTGGGTTGCAGGCCAGGTCCCCAGTGGGGGCCATGTGAGAGGCAACCACACACTGATGTTTCTCTCCCTCTCTTTCTCCCTCCCTTCCCTTCTGTCTAAAAATAAATAAAATAAAAATAAAATCTTTAAAAGGACAAATTAATAATTTGCAGCTGAAATTACATCAGCAGCTGCAGGACATTCAGCGCTTGACTAAGCAAGAGGTTTTCAAAAACCTCCATGATAATCTCGGCTAGCTCAACCCAGAAAACTGATTTGATGAATTTATCAGAGTGTGGGTCTTTGTAGCTGCCAGTTGCTTACTGATTATAGTAATGCTCTGTGTACTTTGCTGCATTTGTAAATTATTTTCCCAGGGTCGTGTGAGAGACCAGCAACTAGCAAGCTTTGTGGGATCTATAGCGTTTCTAACAGAAAAAAAAAAGGGGGGGGGAATATACGGAACTGTTCCACTCATCGTGGGAAATGTAACTCAGCGTTCCCTGTTTAAAAACCCCAGTGGAACTCGGATCAGCAAGCAGGCTCCACGTGCATGGACAGGTTTTCCCATGGGTAAATCAGCCTACAGTTGTTTTTTTTATATTTATTTCATTTTTAGAGAGGGAGAAAGAGAGAGAAACCTCAATGCATGGTTGCCTCTCATGTGGCCCCACTGGGGACCTGGCCTGCAACCCAGGCATGTGCCCTGACTGGGAATCGAATCTGTGACCCTTTGGTTCACAGCCCATGCTCAATCCACTGAGCTACTCCAGCCAGGGTAGGCCTATATTTTTCCTAGAGATAAGATTTGTTGAAACTCCCTCACCCTGAGTTAAAAAAAGAAACAAACGCTGATGCATATCTCCAAAGTAGCTTGAAGGCCAGTGATAAACCCTTCAAGTACAGCCCAATCCCTTTTGCCTTTACATTTGCGAATATCCTTCTTTGATGTCCTCTCCTTTGTTGTCTATCACCTGATGAGGACCTGTGCATAGTAAATGAAAACCACCCTCAATGCAACGTTCTCCCCGCCCTGCCCCTCCAGCCCGCTCCTGGGCCCCCACTCTCTCTGGCCCTCTCTCTGACTCAGAGGCCGGTGGTGTAGTCCCCGTGTTTTCTCCCCACAGGATTTGCGGCAGTAACAGCATAGGAAGAGCTCGGAGACTGCAATGCTGTTACTGGCCAGCATCTAGCATTCTAATTGCCAGGAAACACCTTTTACCAATCAAGTAGAATAAATAGTAAACCAAGGCAGGGAGGAGGAAGGAAACAGGTCTCACATGCTAACTCAGCAGTCCTGAGCCTGGTCTGATAATATTGCCAGGTGTTCCAACATCACAAGAAACATTATGTTAGCAAGAAAGAAGGAAAGTCCTTGAAATTCTATGTAGCATTTCCACCATCTGGGAAAGAAAGTCCTTGAAACTGTGCTTTCATCCCAAGGCCTGGAATGCGGAAGAGGGTCCCTGGTGCCCAAAGAAAGAGCCCATAAATAACTTTGGAGAGCGCCCCAATTTTAATTAACTGCCCCTGTCACGTATTTGTTTTACAAGATGAACAAATGGAGTCTGGAGCAAGATAAGGATTCGGACTAACAGACCCCCACACATACCTAAGTTTGGGTAGGCACATTCCCCCAGGAGAGCTGGCACCACATGTACCCGTTAATCAATATGTAACTTGTTTTCTCCTATCCCACCACCTATATAAGTCCTCAGAACACAGGATGCTCTCTCTCAGGGGCTCAGGGCGCTCTTGGAGCTCTTGGCTCCCAGGCCACTGGGCCTCTGACCACCCAGCCTCAGGCTGCCCAGGGGCTTGCCACCCTAGTTTTCAGCTGCTCTTACTTTTGCCGACCTGCTTTGCGCTGAAACTTTGCCTTTCACCCCCGCACTCTACCCAGTCCTGTTCTCTTCCATGAGAATGGTCACTAATAAACTGATTACATGCTAATAGATTTGCTGATCTGTAATTCTTTACGTGCGTCAGCAAGAAGAACCAGGTCTCTCCTGTCAACAGATTCACGTGTGGAATTATTTACACATCGGCCACAGCATACAGATTCTGCAGGACAGGATCCGCGACACCTTGTCCCTGGATTCCATCTCTCCTGCCACCCCCATATCTGTCTCCCTACTTAACGCTCCAGCCTCCTCCTTCTAGAAACCTCTGCTCCACTTGAACTGATCTCTAACAATGTTTTCCAAACTGCCTCCTGTCCATTCCTCTATTTAACCTTGCTTCTCTGTCTCCTCCATCCCACACTTTCCTCCAGGCTTGGCACAATGACGCCTCCTCCCTGAAGCCCTCCCCATAACTCTAGCTAGCACCCACTGCTGATGCCCTCTCCTTCTCTGGACACCTTGAATTAGCACCACACATTGAAGTTTTTCTTTTAGTACATAGAGTGCCTGGCCCCATACGTGGGTAGCCTTGATTATTGAATGGACATTGTATTGGTCCAATCATGGCACCTGCTCTACCGTCCTAGAAGAGACAGAGTAGAGAGGACCATGGCAGGGGTCAGTAACCCCCAGCCAGAGCCCGAGATGCCCATGTAATGGTTAAAATGAAAGGCCTCCCTCCAGGATCAAAAGCCCAGGCCCTGTACAAGACGAAGGAGCCATAAGGAATGTAGAGACCCATAGCTGGAGATGAGGGCTGCAGTAGGGGACAGAGAAAGAATGAGGTAGGGGACAGAGAAGGAATATCCCCCTGGGAGGAGGATAAACTGCAGGGACTACAGAGGACAGAAACTAGTTCCTGGGAAAGAATGTGATATTCATCCTACAAGGAAGAATGCATGCTCTGGAAAGGAGGGGTCGTGATCTTATCTGATGTGTACATTCCAGAGGGCCCCAGCTGCTCTTCCCATCTTAATTAGAAAATACCTGAGGATCCCTGCTACGTGCTGCAAGAAAGGAATCCAAATGCCTCTCCTGACCTCCACCCAGTCCTGCTCCCCTCACCGCTGACCTCTGGGCTCGCTGTGTGGAAGGCCTGATGCGAGCAGAGGCTCTGTCTGCATTTTTGTTCCTTTGTCTGCATTTTGTCGATCCTTTTCGTTTACTTGGCAGACAATGTAAGAGGGTCTGGGAACTGTCAGGACTCCACTCCTGCAGGGAAAAAAAAAATCAGAAATAGCCCCTCCAGTCTGCCACCCCACCACCCCATCGTCCCATTACTCTACCACCATGATATCAACTGTGCTGCCATTTCGTATCCACTTCATCCATTCGCCCATCCAGCTGTCCATCCAAAACCACTTAGTAGGGTCTACTATTGAAACCGGAAAAGCCGGTGATGCTGCCTGCCACCTACCAGATCCAATAAGCAGAGACAAGGATTGAATCTTTTATGGGCACTTTACTCAGATGGCCGGCAATCTGAGAAGACAGTGTGTTTGTATCCTAATGGACCATCTTATATTTCCTTCCCAGCCAGCCTTTTTATAACAGAGAACAAAGTGTGGTAAAGGGGTTTGAAATTCTGGGAAAATTAGATTTAAAAAACTGCAGCATTCTCACCCTGGGCAGTTAGCTGTCCCCCTAGGGCAGGCGATCCTCTGTCTCTCCCTGAAACACAAACTGTCTCGGATGTCTCCAGCTGTGACCCAGGAGGTTGGCGTCTCTCCCCAGAGTCAGGGTAGGCAGCGCCCAAAGTTCCTGAAACAATAGTTTCAACATATGCATTACCTACTAGGCTTATTAACCATTTACCTTAAACTAAAATTTTCCAACTCTTTGAGTCCCCTATCACTATTAGGTTGGCCAAAAGTTTGTTTAGTTTTTTCCATAAGAGGGCTCTAGGAGTGCTTAGTTGTCTTTAAGTTCATTAGAAACAATTTTGTTAGAATGTATTGTGACAGCTGTTATATCAGCGTTCATTTAAAAAAAATCTTATCAAAATTGGTGAATTTTTGTGTAGCCATTTTAATATTGAAGATGGAAGAAAATAACCCCTTTTTATTATAGTATGCTTTATTATTTCAAGAAAAGTAAAAATGCAACTGAAACACAAAAAAAGATGTGTGCCGTGTATGGAGAAGGTGCCATGACTGATCGAATGTGTCAAAAGTGGTTTGCGAAGTTTCATGCTGGAGCTTTTCCCTGGATGATGCTCCACAGTCAGGCAGAGCAGTTGAAATCGATAGTGATCAAATTGAGGCATTAACTGAGAACAATCAACATAATACCATGTGGGGGATAGTCAACATATTCAAAATATCCAAATCAATAAAGTTATTGGTGAAAATGAAAAAACGTGTCTTTTATTTTATGGAAAAAACCATATGGACTTTCTGGCCAACCCAATATACATGTCAGACACAATACTGGAGTGCAGACGCTTCTGTGGGAGTCTCTGTTCTCAATAATCTATGAAAGAAGCTAGAATCCAGCTATAAACATGCTGTGAGTGGGTGGAGACAAAGCTTTGCCTTGTAGATGTCCCAGAGGCAGAAACATCTGAGCTGGCCCTTAAAGGATTCATACAAGGTGAGCATGTCAGGCAGAGGGAAAAGCAGGAGCAAAGAAGTGGACACCATCCGTTGACCTTCCTCCTTCTCCTACATCGGAGTTCTCTCTCACTCCGCTAGGTCCTTCCTGTCAGCATTCAAACCTGTATTGCCCACCTTCAAACAAGCTCTCTTGACCACCTTCCCCAGCTGCAAATTCCCTAGCAATCTGTCCCTTTTCACAGTCTCTCTGCTTCTTTACCCTGGTTAACTCCTCAGCCCTCTCCAGGCTGGCCTGGGCTCCCACTGCCCCAGGGAAACTGCACTAGTAGATCCCAGAAACTCCTACACCTCTTAGCTTTCAGCAGCTGAATGCTCCCTCCTTGAAACACTCTCTCTCCCTGACACCTCACTTTAGGTTTTCCTCAAGGCATACCTTCTCCACCTCGTCCCCAGTTCAATTCTTTTATCTATTCTATAAACATCAATGTTCCTATCTGATCTAGATGTTCCTATATGGTCTATAAACATCGATGCTCCCTGGGCTGGGTCCTAGATCCTCTTATTACTGTGTACTATTTCCTTGAATAATTTCATCCATTGCTGTGGCTTTAATTGCACTTTCTATACACCAAAGATTTCCAAATTTAGCTGTCCCACTCGGACCTTCCTTCTGAGCTCCTGAACAGTCCATGGAGCTTTCTTTCTTTCTTTCTTTCTTTTTTTAAGATTTTATTCATTTATTTTTAGACAGAGGGGAAAGGAGGGAGAAAGAAAGGGAGAGAAACATCAATGTGTGGTTGCCTCTCACATGGCCCCTACTGGGGACCTGGCCTGCAACCCAGGCATGTGCCCTGACTGGGAATCGAATCAGTGACCCTTTGGTTCGCAGCCCATGCTCAATCCACTGAGCTACACCAGCCAGGGCCCATGGAGCTTTCTATTTGATGCTTCCTTTCAAATGTCTCTTAGGCATCTCAAATGTAACCTGTTCAAAACTGAATTATTGACATTAGTCTCCCCACCAGATCCTTCTTAATTATTGCTCATCTTAGTAAATAATATATCATCCATCCAATTGCTTATGCCCAAAATCTGGGAACCATATTTGACCCCTCTGTCTCTCTTGCCCGGCCCCCCTGCATCTAATGAATTATGAAGCAGAAGTCTACTTCCAAAACGTATCCAAACCTATTTCCTTCTCCTCGTCTACACACCTTGTCCAGGCTGCAGCCATCTATCCTCTGTACTCCAACACCTCCCTAACAGAAAGTCTTCTCATGGTCACCAGCAACCCCTTAACGGTCCTCCACACACCACCCAGCATGGCCTTCTTTAAAAATTAACCTCATCAGACCCTGGCTGCTGTGGCTCAGTGGATTGAGTGCCAGCCTGCAAACCAAAGGGTCGCCGGTTCGATTTCCAGTCAGGGCACATACCCGGGTTGTGGACCAGGTCCCCAGTAGGGGATATGCAAGAGGCAACCACACATTGATGTTTGTCTCTTTCTCCTTCCCTTCCCCTATCTCTAAAAATAAATAAATAAAATATCCAAAAAAAAAAAAAAAAGAATTGTACCTCTGCAACCTATATATTAAAAAAAAAAAAAAAATTAACCTCATCATGTCCCTCACCTACTTAGAATCCTTCCATGGTTTCAGAAATGCCCAAACTTCATGGTCAGGCTCCTGACTCTCTCCAGCCCCAGCTTTTCCAGTCTCCTCCTTGTTGACCAGTCTGCAGCCTCCCTGGGCTTCACCTGGTCCTTCTAACCAGCCACATTTTTCCATCTCCAAGACCTGGAGTGTGGTCCTCTTTGCTGATCAGACTTGATACATCCACTCCACATACACACATTGCCCCTCACTTAGCTCCCTCCCCTCTCATCCACAGGAATCTTTCCCTTACTTTCCCAGGCCCTGGCTAAATGCTTTGATCCCCAGAAGATGTTCAGTGAATATGGGAGAAGGAAGGAAGGTCAGAGGGAGGGAAGGAAAAGACCGTGGTAAGAGGGTGGGGCTTAGAACAAGCAAGGAAGGGCTGAGGGATGAGCCTGGAGTGGTATTTTGAGCTGTCCCTTTAAGCATTTAGTTTCAAGATCTGCACCTGGTTGAGTTATTGTTTTGTTTCTGGCACTTCATTGTTACAACATTCAGTTTACTGAATGGCAGCTGATGGCTGTTGTTGAGGGTTACTCCAGCTGGCCCTATGGAAGCAGCATGACTCAATCTTCCTCTGCCCCCTGGTGGCCTTCCGGGTGCTGACGGCTGTTCCTGCCTAACGCAGCACTGCTATGCTGTGCTTTATTTTCTGCCTTATAAACACTATCATCTGGCCAAAGCTGCTAATAGTTGGCTTCTCCACCTGTATTCACCTCCAATTTCCTTCCAACGTCCCCAGTGGACAGAGTTCATAGACTCATGATCTCTTGAAGTGCATGCCACATCAGTGGACAAAAGGCCCACCCAGAGCTTTATCCCACATTTGAAGTTCATTCTGGAGAGCCATGCTAGAGGTGTGGTTAGAGGCAAATGACCATGATCCAGCAGTCGAGAAACTGGTGATATGGATGCCAGGAGTGGGACCCCCAACCTGCAACATCTCCCTTGTACCCAAACTATCCCAACTTTCCTGGCGCTTCCTCTTTTGGTCCACCCCATACACACCACACCTCTCGTAATCCTTCACCCTGCATGGGAAGTCAGGGGTCTCCTGCTGCGTGCTTTTCCAGACTAGCTCAGTCCTATTAACACAATCTTTGATCTTTGCCCATCTGACTCTCACCACCCTTTTAAAGATAACTGTTATTGTTTTCCTTACTATAACAGCAAGACATGTTAATTGTTGAAAATTAGACAACACAGATGAGCAGAAATAATAAAATTTTTTAACTATATTTTATTGATTATGCTGTTACAGTTGCCCCATTTCCCCCTTCACTCTCCCCTCCCCCTTACCCCCCTTTCCCCTCCCTTTAGTTTTGTCCATAGGTCCTACACATAAGTCCTTCTGCTCCTGTACTTCCTATACTGTTCTAACCTCCCCCTGTCTGTTGTCTACCAACCATTTATGCTACTTGTTCTGTGCCCCATTCCCACCCTCTCCCCC
>PVJI01010503.1:0-60180 GCA_004026765.1 Micronycteris hirsuta
AAACTTGGAAAAAAATCTTACAAACTTAGATTAAATATAAAATTAAATAAACTATTTTCACACGATGTTTAAAATAGAAAGAACAAAAGGGAAAAATACTATAATGTATTGTGCCATAAAAATAGAAAGAAAATTGTTAAAAAACAGAAAAAAAAAGAAAGGAATTCAAAACTAGATAAATAAAATAATTTAATTGAATGATTAAAAATAAATTAATAATGGAGAAATGCTGGGAAAACACAAATCACAAGAAAGCAGAGGATACAATTCTTATATATTGCAAGGTAAAATTCTGACCAAAAGAATGAAGAGACACAATGACCAAGACATAGAAACAACAGAAGGCCCTTCACTAGATCACTGGAGGAAGATGTGGTACATAGATGCAACGGAATACTGCTCAGCCATAAGAAAAGGTGAAATACTGCCATTTTTGACAACATGGATGGATCTTGAGAATATCAAGCTAAGTGAAATAAGTCAGACAGAAAAAGTTAAGAACCATGCGATTTCACTCATATGTGGATATTAAACTGAAAGCACAAAATGAACAAACAAGAAAACAAACAACACTCATTGACAGAGTCAGCAGTATGGACGTTACCAGAGGAAAGGGTGTGGGAGTGTAGTAAAGGGTAAAGAAGGTCAACTATATGGTGGAAAAGATTTAAGTTTGAGTGGTGCTAACAGAGGATGTATTATGAAATTGTATACTTAAAACCCATAAAATCTTATTCACCAATGTCACTGCAATAAAAATTTTTAATTTTATTTTTTATTGTTAACACTATTGCAATTGTCCTCATTTCCCTGCTTTTGTCCACCTTCACCCAGCCCCTGTCCCTTCCTCCCTCTGGCCATCACACCACTCCGTTTTCTGTGTCCATGGGTCATGCATGTATGTTCTTTGTCCTTCACCTTCTTTCATCCAGCCTTTCCCTCCCCCAGGCCTGTGACAGCTGTCAGTCTGTCTCGTGCTTCCATGCCCGTTTCTATTCTGCTTGTCAGTTTATTTTTTAATTAAATGTTTAAAAGAATTAAAAGCTGAAGAGTCAAAAATGAATGCTTTATAATGCTAAAAGGCTGTAATTCTCGGTGAATATATAAAAACATTAAAATGTATGCACCCGATTGAATAGCAACAACTAACATAGACATAAGACATACTCATGAGGTTTCCTTCAAAGTCTTTGTCAGATAATTCTAACATCTGTGTCATTTTATTTTTGACAATGCTTATTGTCATTCAAATCAAGATCTTCCTAGTTCTTGGTGATGAACAATTTCTGATAAAATGTGGGAAATTTGGATTTGTTATAAATCTCTGGGTCTTAAGAGTTGCTGTTTTATTTTTTTAAGCCATGTACATAAATAAGATTTAATAGTAATTGCATAAATAAAATAATGTGCAGGTTCTTGTATAAATGCACAGAGTGACTTAAGTATTATAAATATTTAATTTTAATATATAAAACAATAGAAAATTTGGTACTTTAGAATGTATTAAATCAGTTTATTTTTAGTTTCATATTTTCTAACTTGCTTATTCATGAAGCAAACAAAAAGAATATTTTTATGGAATATAAATTGATATTTAATTAGACCAACTGAGTAATTTTTATAAACCCTACATACAAATAAATTACTATTTTGTCTCACAAGAATTTAGAAATTTATTGAAATACATTGGAAGAACTGATTTACCCTTACTATTGTAATTTACATAGCCACTTAGAATAATTACTTCCACTTTTTTATGAGATTCTGTAATGGAAATAAACCATCTTTTATTTTAATACCAAGGGACACATAGACCACATATTATTTCCTTTTTTTTAACATTTCAACAGTAGTGATAAAGGGTTACCTGACAATAACGAAGTAAATTATTACTTTTTAAAGCTATGTTGTTGAAAAAATAAGATCATAAGTAGAAAAGGTGGAGTATAATCTATAATGTGATGATGATAATAATAATAATAAAATTGTTACATAGCAGATATCTTTGGTAACTTACATTTAACTTGAAAATCAACCATTTTCTCTAGTTTTTAAATTGTTCAGAGATTTCATGTAGTTTTACTTTAAAATTATTTTATAAAATTTTTTGTTATAGGTAGTTTTATAAGCTCTTTAAAGTTTAACCTTATTTGGAACAATTAATAATTTTGTAACACAACTACTGTATAATAATTTTGTGTACAGAATTAGCATTCTATATTTCTATTCTCCAATTATTTGATACTTATTGTTTTTATCAGATGAATAATTTGGTGTTTTTAAATATATTTCAATGTTTTTGTGTTTTGTTAGATTACTTCCAGGAAGCTTAATTGTTAACTTTAAGCTATGAGGCTTTCTAAGGGTCTTAAATTATACCATAAGCAAATTTTTGCATCACTTATACTCTCCATATCTTTAACAGCATTTTAAATGGTAATAAAATTTATTTTCAGTAAAAATTTGAATATACTTAATCATGCTGCAGTTTTTAAAACATGATGTTGAATATTAAGGTTGAGTTGGAATATTTTACCATTATTCATATATTATAAATAATTCCCTTTGGTAATATTTTAGGAACTAATTTACTGTGTTGTGTTATGAACATTTTAAAAACCTTTAGGCAAATTGTAAAATTGTTTTTCAGCATTAGACTTTCAACGAGGGATGATAGTGAAAACAAACAAAATTTTAATTTAATAGTTGGTAATAGGTTGCCATTGTTATAATGTGCAATGACTTAATAATGAGGTAAGATATTTTTCAACATGTTGATTGGGGTTCGACCATTCCCTGCCATAAATAAATGATTGTACCCTGGAAAAGAAAGATTCAATGACAGGCCGTACTTTCCCCCTTCCTCCTGGAGGGCTCTGATGGACGTGTTTGGGTGAAACAGACAGACCTTTTTGTAAACACACACATAATATTTGCTAAAGGAATAATATTTAGAAAGTTCTTATCATTATAAAAATGTATTTAGCAGGAAATATTTAGTCTGTTTAAATATTTAATATTTAATATACCTGAACTTCATGGTGTTATAGATCATGCCTAGTATAAGGAATAAAATAGGTGAGAAATAAAGCTTGGGTGCTGATAACATTCTGTTTCTTAGTCCATGTGCTGGCTATATAGATGTGCTAAGTTTTGTAAAATTTTGCCCAGATACATACTTTATTTAGTGTTCTATTCTACATGTATGTTATATTTGAATCAAAATAAACTTATTTTTACGAGGGAGGAATTTTCACTTTTCTGAGAGATTTTGTGGCTGTTACCTCTTCCCCACAACCGGTTGGCTTGGCATCGCTCATTTTTCATGTATCCATCCATTCATTCAATGTATATTTGTTCTGTACCTACGGTGTCATCCAGGCATTTGTCAAAAGCCAGGAACAAGAAAAGTGTTCACTGCTTGTTTAGAGCTTCCCTTCTGTTGGAGATAATTAAAAAAAAAAAAAACAATTAAATGAGTATAATTTTTCAAAACCAAGTAAGTACATGTAAGATAAGTTCCAGCTATCAAAAATGTATGAAGGCATTCGACAGAAGTGTTTGTGAGAGGTCTTGGTAGTAGGTGGCCTTACTTGTACATCTTAGCTCATGAGAAAGAGCCAGCTTTGTGAAAGACCAGGAAAAGAAAAACCCTGAAATTGAATAGAAAGGTCCTGAAATGAGAAACATTGTGATAGATATTTATACAGAAAAAAAAAGTCAGCCTGTTGGAACAAACATATTATGATGTTTGTATGAAATGTGGTTTAGAGTAATATATTCACCAGGGCCACCGCAACCGTGACAAAGAGCTCTAAATACAAGAGGAGAGAGCTATCAAGGGTGGGGAATATATTTGGAATATGTGACCGCATTTCTTGGAAAACAATTGTTATTCAAAACCATGAATTATCTTTTCCCTTGGTTATTGAAGTCCCCAAATTTGGTTGACATTTTTCAGTAATCACTCTTTAACAATCATACGACTAACCTGTGGAAATAATACTCTCTTAATGGATGGCTGCCATATCTAAAACTCTGTACAGAAACACACAATTGTCTTTGAATTTCTGAATTGGAGAAGATCTCCAAAACAAGTGCATGGGCAATGGGAAACACTTCGAATGAGGTCCTCTCTTACTCCATATGCCCCTAACAAGCTACTATTTAGTATGAAACAACAGAAATGATATTTGCTCAAATTAAGATAATTAGCTATAATGCAGATAATAGCGTTGAATTTGTGTAACACTAAAAAAGGAAAACAGAAAGTTGATTTCTCTGCCATATGTTAAAGCCAATATTATGGCTTAATTGAGGTGGGAATATTTGTAAAAAGACCACTTCAATACAGTTAATCTTTGTTTCAATGGAATGAAAATCATTCTAAGGGTATCCTACGTGCTGAATGGGCCATGGTATCATATAAGTGTCTGTAGATGTCTTTTGGATAAACCCTAAGCATAATATATTGCTATTAATTAATGTAAAAATGTAGTGAATCATGATAAAGTTTATAGTACACGTTTATATGTATATACACATATATACACATTTAATATGTTTTGCATGCATTTTATAAAATGTGTATTATATGCTTTATCATAATTCATTACATATTTACACACACACACACATACACACACACACACACATATATATATATATATCTGTAACCTCTCATAAAATAAATGTGTGTCCTCATATTCTCTAATAAAATATGCTGAATTTTCTCAGGCTATCTAACTTTCTGGGTATCAGTAATCATGTGTTTCCTAAAAAATGTCTTATAAAGCTGAAAATATAGAGAGCAAAGCTTTAAACAGTTTAATCAGTGAGGTTTCTTTCTCTTTTCCTCTATTTTTAGTTCTATTTATTTGTTATCTATCTTCAGCATACTTCTGTGGTCAAACATATCTTATATATTTTAAATATATATTGCATATAAATTTTGCTAATCCATATTGTTACCCACTACTTCATAAATGTCATTAGATATATTTATAAAGCATTTACCATTAAGTAGTATTCTGTCCTATAACATGCTAATATGTGGCCCTTCGATCTGAGTTGCTGGTATAACCTGTAACAAGTTTTCAGGAAAGGGGTACAGCGGTCAGGCAACAGATTCATTTAACAACAGGACATAGCAGTTACAGGGTTTGTCAGCTGTTCTCCAACTATTCTAAAACATAATACACTTTTCCCTAAATAATTACTATGGAGATATTAAATTGATGAGAGAAGATGCTGTAACCTTAAGTGTTCTTAGTTTTCTTTATTGCTGACTCTGAGGCACCACCTGACAAAGTAATTGTCACAATAAATGATGAGTGCGTACCTGTTAGTACAAAACATAAAAGTGACTCTCACTAAGACAAGGATGGAAAACCTATTAATTATGCTCCAATCCTTTCCTCATTGAGATGGTAAATGGATTATATAAGTGAGGGGGAAATCGGAATCATTATTTTAAAAAGAAAATGGAGTTAGTTTTCAAGGACGATATCTTAGAAATTTGGCAAATTGAATAAAAATGAAGTCAGATCTGCCTAACATGTCATTTTCTGATTATGAGGGAAGCTAATGGAAGGTTCTCCAGCCAAATCAGTTAACTCAAAATGACAAGGTCTAGAGGTTAAGAATAGGAGTTTGAGTTTATCATGATCCCTGCAGCTTCTCTAAGAAACATATCCAGACTCCAGGGTGGGCGTACTCGTGGTCTATAGTAAGTGAGGTCAGCCACGGTAGTCAAAGCTGTGGGTGGAGGGATGGGGCATCTCATACTACTTTATACTGGCCAGTGCAATTATGACAAGCAAAGAATGGCAGCCCTACCCAGGCTAATCCGTATCTGCCACAATACCAAGGGAAACAAGTTACTAGACAACAGAGAAAGAAGCCATATTTATCGTGATGACCTCCTTCTCACTAACAAGCTGACAGATATCTGAAATGTTACACCCTTTGTGGTGGTCAACACCTGGAAAGCAGGGACCCGCACAATGTTCAAGAAAGGGTACTTTAATTGTTAATAATAATACCTTTAGGTCATCTCCTCTAAATATAAGTTAAGAAAAATATAGAGGCACTATAATTACAATTATCTTTTGATTGGTATTTCTTGACTAGTGTTGAGGTTCCAACTACCAGAATAAGTGGTTTTCCTGCCTTATTTCTTACCTCATTTAACCCTCACAAAACACGGTAGGTATGCTATTTCTAAAGTGAGAAAAGACCAAAATTTAGGCATAACTAGATTACCTAAGATGATCGAGGGAGAAGATGGCACAGCTGGCACTCAAACACTGGAATGGATGAATCCAAAGCCTGTACCATTAGCAGATGCTCTATAGTTTGTATTAAGCAGGATTCTGTAACCAATTTCAGAGGAACAGATGTGCAGGGAGACAAATAGTGAATAGAGTTTATCAATGCATTTTGGAGAAAAAAGGTAAACAGAATCTTAACAAACAGAATACAGCACCACATGAAACAAGCAATGTGGCCCGAATGTGATTGGTAGTTTGCAAGAACACTAGATCTTTTCGCTACTAGAAAGAATTTCAATAGGTTACCATGTTAATGTTTAAAAAAAAAAAAACATTATTTTACCAAATATACTGATAGACACTAGATTAAAGTAAACAAATAAAATTTATATAAATGAATTAAAACACTATTATTCACCATGATTAGAAATATAAAATTCATAGTAAATGTCCATACCTAAAATATATGCAGAGATATAATGTTGATATAAATAACCACATTCTTGGCTGTCATTTAAAAAGTTATTCTTTATGGTTTAATTAGAGTTATGCATATCGGAACAAAAACATTATATGAAAATTATCTGCATTGAAAACTCTAGAAAATTCTTTAGAGCACCTGGATATCAGTAACCAATTTATTTTTAAACAACTAGGCAAAAGCAGTAGCTTAACTATGTAACAGAAATCACCAATTAGAAAATATAATGAAAAACAAATTCCAGTCACAGAAGCTATAAAAATTTAAATTGTATAGAAATGAGCTTTATAAGAAATTTGGAATGTTCATATCAAGAAAACCTTAACAAGTTTTACTCTTTAGTAATAGGAATAAATGGTGATACAATCTATGCAACATCCACCAAAAGAATATGTAAATTTTATGCATCCCAAGCAAAATATCAACATTCTTCTTGAGGTGGAAAATTTGCTAACCAATTTTAAATTGCATGTGGAAGAATAAATGTGCGAGAATATCTAAAGGAGTTTTGAAAAATACTGTTATAGTGTATCCCATCTGATTGTACTATAAAACTATAATAGTTATGTGTGACGTTTTCTCATAAGAAACATCGAATAGGTAAAAAAACAATAGAAATTATAGAGGCAGATATATACATAGCTTTTTATTATATAAAATATTATATTTTAAAATTAGTCAAAGAGGAAGTTTGCACTCTAAAGTCTTAATTTAAAAGAAAAATATTTTATATCTCTACTTCACATAATTTATGAAATCAAACTCCACATAATTTAGAGGTTTCAAAACAGGATTTAAAAAAAAATTACCTGTAGCAAATATAAAACAAGTACTTTATTAATTTTGTAAGAACTGTTTTTTTCACAAAAAGAACCTATAATATTTAAAAATGTCTGAATAAACGGCATAAAACTATAAATCCATTATGCTAAATCAAAACACATTGAAAATTAAAAAACGGAAGAATATGAGCAATCCACATGAATAGTTAAAAGAATGTCTCAAAGCAGAAACCGAAAGGAGTCACAGGTGAAGACAGGACTTCATTAAATATTATTGCGGTAGGGTCCCTGAGGAGCAGGAGATTTTACTGAACAAGGACCAAAGCGGAGACATACTGGGAGCACAATGTCCCTGACCCAGATGGCGAGGTGGTCACAACGTGCCATTTTTCAGCTTTTCCTGTGAAGTCGCGAGCAGCCAGTTTTTGTTGAGGAAGGTTCATGGAACCTGTTTGTAACCATCTGCTCCTCGGTATATATTATTTCTAGTAATATGTAACCACTGCATGCTCTTCTCTTTTTTTGAAATTGCCTTCTCTGAAGAATTTAAAGTTTGCAAGAGAGAGAATACAGCTTCCCCCAAATATTTACCTGTGTGAATAACAGAAAACCAAATGGCGTAAGCCACAAAGGAACTTTCTAGAGCCTGATACTGAAATGTTTCGTCTGAAGTAAGACTTGTGGAAGACAGAGTCTCAGTATAATCAGTTGAATTTTTTTCCTTGTGTGTCTTTAATCTCATCCTGTAAGAATCTCGGTTCTATTCTCAGACTGTCAGCAGCTGGAGTGGTTACGTGTTTCTTACTCATATCCCCAAAGAGAAAGGTGGCAAAGTTACCACCAAACTGACAAGTATAATTCCTGGACTTCCCACTAATCGGTCTAAAGTAGGTGTCCTTCCTACCAATAGCCCCATCCATTGGGGCGCAGGTAGGTCTCCTCCCACCTCCGGCTGTGAATGTGCATGGCTAACGAACTCTGTGGATCCCAACTGGTGGTGCTGTCCGCCCCCACACCCTAGAAGGTGGTCAAAATACTCTCCATAGACCATTCATTTAAACTCAAAGCTCGCTTATCTTATTGTCAGCTGTATAATTCCACTCGGAGATCTAGTAAATGTCTCAAACTAAAAACTTCCAAAACGAAGCTACAGTAGTCCCAGCACCCACCACAGACCTTGGTGCGCTGTATGCACAGTGTGTGCGGGATAGTGGAACTTCGGGTAAAACAGGGAAATCCCCTATCACCTACATGTTCTCACAATTCTAGCAGCAACTGAGATGTTTGGTAAGGGCTCCATATTTTATCATTTTAATAACCTTCTTGATATAGGTATAGACATACATATGTGTATATTTGTATTTTGTATGTGCATGTATGAAACATTTATGTATTTACAAATATGTGTACAGGGTCCAGCAAAAGTAAGGCCTGCTTGAGTGTGGCTGGTAGGGTAATAATATGGGTGTAATAATTTATAGTTTTAATTTGAACATTTCACCTAAGATGTCATATGATGTGCTTGAGTGTGATATTTTTATGTTACAGAATTACATGCTTATGATTTTTTTAAGATTTTATTTAATTATTTTTAGACAGAAGGGAAGGGAGGGAGAAAGAGATGGGGAGAAACATCAATGTGTGGTTGCATCTCATGTGGCCCCCCTGGGGACCTGGCCTGCAGCCCAGGCATGTGCTCTGACTAGGAATCAAACCGGCAACCCTTTGGTTTGCAGCCCGTGCTCAGTCCACTGAGCTATACCAGCCAGGGTCTATGCTTATGATTTTGTAATAAAAGCAGGGTGTTATTTGTGGCAGATCCTGTATTTCTTTTTAGTATTTAGCATTTGCGTTTTGCTATTTTATGATGTTAATAAAAACAATTCTGAATGGTAATTTTACTCATATTATAAAATCTGTCCTTGGCATTTGTTTGCCAGTCAATAACAATATTGCAAACTCCTTCTACAAAGGGGAAAACAGTAAGTATTTTAGGTTTTGGCTACCAGACCATAATCTGTTCACCCCTGCTCTAGGTAATAAAACTATGTTAGTTTTATTATTTATTTATTACACAGTGCTAAACATCCAAACTGACCATTATAATCATATACTGATACATAATACTTAGAGCATATGTCTATTTATGATCATGACAAAGATTAAAGATTTATTATTTAGCAATTTGAAAATTGATTGGTTAATATACAGTGTAAATGATCTCTTCTTGCAGTTTTGAGGAAGTAATTCAATGATGTATCTGAAAGTTTCTTGTCAAGAAGGAAGGAAGGAAGAAAGTAAGGAAAGAAGAAAGAAAAAAAGAAAGAAGAAAAGAAAGAAAGAAAGAAATACAGCATTCATTTATTAGCATAGCATAATTCCTTGTGCTCTCAAAAAAAAATTTTTAATCTATACCTAATTCTACTCCTCGTGTTTTTCAGAAAATTGGGTGCATTTTTATGTGTTAAATGAACTCCGCACACATTCTTAAAAGTCAATCCCCTGGATGGATTCATAGTGTTGGAAAGAGAAGCAACATGGAGAAACAGCAATCAGAAGTGTTAATCTGCCCGAAAGCTGATGAATTTTCTCCTCAGACAGAGTTTGTCAGACAAACTTTGGTTCATATAGTGAATATGACATTTCTTATAAATCTGCCGTAGTCCCTACCCAACCCTATTGCACATCAGTTTTTATCAGAACAAGCTGGAAATTGTTGACCCAACCTTATGTATTTATTGCTATGAGAAAAGATCCGTGAAACTGCCGGAGCTTAATCTCTAGCATGCTGAAGATACTATAAATAATGTGGTTTAAATCTTCCTTCTTTTTTTCACTGTTCATTTCTAGATAAACTTCGAAGGCTAATTTGGACATGTACTGCAATGTTCTATAATTTTATCAGAATTCTCTTTTACACAGTGCATACTGTTTTTAGTCCAACCTTCTCCAACTTCACTCATCTGTAGTCTGCAAAGTAATTTAACCTACAGGACAAGTTTCCTCATATAACAGCCCATTTTAATTAAGGTAGGAGGACTCTCAGCCTTGTACCGACAAGTCAGAAGGTATTTGGAAATAGTTCACCATGGTGTATCTTTGCTTCTTGATAAAATTAGGGATTCTATTAGTGACCACAGTATTGGTTGAGTAAAAGCAACTGTGTTTCTGGTCTCTGCTCCCCTGCCCTATAGCACTGGTCGGCCTGTCTTGCACTTGCTGCTTCCGTCACCCAGGAGTTGACTCTGCTCCCATAAACTTGACCATGGCCTGCACCCTCTACAAAAGCTATTCAGCCTGAAAATTAATATATCTACAAATCCACTTCTACGTGATTACCCATAGGCCTAAGTTGACTTAAATATTGAGGCCCAAATTCTCTACTATCATTTTGGAAAAAAAAAAATATATATATATACATATTTCAACTGCTGGAAGCATTTCTGTCTCAGCCCACTTCCTCTGACCCATATCTACCCCATTCTGACTTACTCCCTTTCCTTGAAAGATTCTCATTACAAGCCCGCCAAAGCAATCACCAAATAATCTCTCTGTCATTTCAGAATAGATTTGTAGAGCAATAAGAATAAAAGGGGAGCGATCTAGATGATGATGAATGCGCTGGCCATTTTCTTCCCTTCCCTCTTCTTTCCCTAGTATTTTAAAAGTGTGTCTCTCACAAAAAGGAAAGTGTTTTAATTACCATAACAACAATAGATGACTCATGGTTTCCATAAAATTGTTATCATTTGAACACAGTTTTGATTTCATTTTTATTTGTCTTTAAAGAAACTATTTTCCAGCTCATTCATATTTAAATGTCATTCTTTGTTTACTTAAACATATTTAATATGGTAAATACTTTGTTATATGATACATGCTACAGTTTAAAAAACATAATATAGATAAACAAAAGTTATATTGCTATAATATTTTTAAAAATTTTAAATCTTCCCTGGATAACTGAAATTATAGCCAGAATAATAAAAAATTGCATGTGTCCATGTTTTTGAGAAAATTCTTGAGTTTGATTTTAAAGTCAATCAGCCTCAATCCAAACATGACATTTCCAACTAGTATTGCTTGTCATGTTTTCCATTAAATTTCAGAATTCTATTATAAACATAAATATAATAGAGGCCAAATAACAGGATCATTGTAGATAAGAAATAAGCTGTGCTTGCTTCTGTATACCTATAGATTAACTGTCTGATATATAGTTAAGTATCCAATGGAGGAAAGCTTCTATTCCTTAGTTCTATTCTATTTGCAGGTTCATAGACTATGTCATGTGTTTTAAGACAAGTTCCTCTGTTGCTCTCTTGAAATAATGATGGAGTATCATTTAAGAGATACATGTCTATTAAAGTATATTGAAGTATTATCATTAATAGCCACTTTTATGTAGTTGATATACTTCATTCTATATCCGCTGAAGTCGCTGAATGAGAAGTTTCAGGTGTGTAGACTCATTGAATTATAGTAATCAAATCTAGAAATTATTAAGCTAGGAACATCTGCGGCTTTCTCTGCCTTTCCAGGATGAGGTTGTGACCGCCATGTCACCTGCAGGTGCAGATTTATTCCATTTTCTCCAAAATGGAAATTGATTCTCTCACATCCCATCACAGCATATCATGTAGTTAATTACATCTTGACTTAGAGTAGGGTTGAGTCAGAGGTTTCTACTAATAGTCACATCTAAGGGAATTTATGACAGATGACTAAGCTGCTGTATCTTTACTGGCAAAATTCAACGCTTCGCTCAGGAATTTCACTGTAGCATTGCAAATCATGAAGAATTGTATATTAGACACATTCCTTAATTATAGCAACAGTCTATAAATTTTGATATTACTAAAGAGTATTATTAGAAATATCTTTTAACTTTGTTGAATTTATCAGGGTGACATTGGTTAATAAAATTACGCGGGTTTCAGGCGTACGATTCTATAATACATCATCTGTATATTGTACTGTGGGGTCACCCCCCAAAGCCAAGTCTCCTTCCATCACCATTTATACCCCCTTTACGTTCTTCTACCTCTTCCCACCCACCTTCCCCTCTGGTAATCACCACACTGCTACCTATGTCTATGAGTGTTTTGTTTTGTTTTGTTTTGTTTTTGCTTAATACCTTCACCCAGCCTCCCAAACCCCTCCCCTCTCACAGCTGCCAGTCTGTCTTCTGTACCTAACAGTCTGTTTCTATTGTTTATTTTGTTCATTAGATTCCACATATAAGTGAAATCATTGGTTATTTGTCTTTCTCCGACTGGCTTATTTCACTAAGCATAATACTCTCCAGGTTCATCCATGCTGTCACAAAGGGTAAGATTTCCTTCTTTTTTATGGTCTGGAGATAATCAATCAGTTATGTAAATATACCACACCTATTTTATCCACTCATCTACACACTTAGGCTCCTTCCAAATATTTTTTCCCCTTCAAATTAGCTATTGTAAATAATGCTGCAATGAACAAAGGAATGCATACACTCATTCAAGTCAGTGTTTTAGGATTCTTCAGATATGTTCCCAGAAGTGGAATCACTGGGTCATAACATTTTCAATTGTTTGAGGGAACTCCATAGTACTTTCCACAGTAGCTGGACCAGTCTGCATTTTCACCAACAGCACATAAGGATTCCTTTTTCTCCACATTCTTGCCAGCACTTGTTGTTTGTTCATTTATTAATGATAGCCATTCTGAAAGGTGTGATATCTCATCATGATTTTCATTTGCATCTCTCTGATGATTAGTGGCAATGAATAACTTTTCATATGTCTATTGGCCATCTGTATATTCTCTTTGGAGAACTGTCTATTCAGCTACTTTGCCCATTTTTTAATTGGATTATTTTGCTGTTGGGTTGGATAAATAATTTATAAATTTGGGATACTAATCTTTATCAGATATATCATTGGTGAATATCATTCCTAATTCAGTGAGTGATCTTTGCGTTTTGCTGATGGTTTTCTTTGCTGTGCAAAAACATTTTCATTTGGTGTAGTCTCATTTGTTTACTTTTTCTTTGCTGTCCTTATAACTTTTAAAACCTTTTCTTAATTCAAATATACAGCTCTTTTACTGAAATTTATGGATTTATTTCTAAAAAGGAAAGGTTGTCAGATAAACTTGTATATAATTTGATTCTCTTTGTACTTGTTAGGTAGAAAAATTCCTACTAAAAATACTTTCAAATACTTTAGGTTATATTTTCAATACTCTCATCTGGATTTTAAAGAGAGAATTTTCAAACGAGAGTTGGCATTTGTGACTAGGATGGAGGCAGATGTCTATTTGGGCATCTTTTTAAAGAACTCTGTTAACCATTCTACCTAAATCTATCCTTTGATCTATTTCATTTCAAAATAATGCTCCTTTTTTTGCTTCTCACTTCTATTATGGAGTTCTTTATCATTAAAATTACATTTTATAGTCAACATATTTATTAATTCATATGTTATTTCTTGAATTTACCCAATCATTCAACTTTTATTAAGCAATTACTTCATGTCAAGGGAAGACCTAATGAATGTGGGATTAAACAATGAATAAATCAATATTTTGACTTTAATAAGTTTGTGTTTGAACCTGTGAACAGAGTTTATAAAATATGTGATTTTTAAAAAGTGGTTATTTGCTTCCAGATAGAATGAACTAAGAGACTAAATTTACCTTCACACCTCAATAAATTAAAAATATGACCAAATATATAAAACAAAGAGTTTTCAGACTTAGAACTGGTAGCTCAGATAGTTAGTTATTCCTGAGACAAAGGAAACAAAAATGATGAGGGCTACAGTTGCCTGATGTTAAGATTGGAGATAGTTATCAAGCCACAATATGAGAAATTAAAAAAAACAACAACACCTAAATTAAACTAAGACTAGCGATCTTTCAGAGTTGAGAAAATAGTTAAGAAATTGTGGAGGGAAAGGCAGGCAGAATCCGTGGGCCGAGTACTAAGGGGAATGTTGGCACACAGAAAGAGAAGCATACGGAAAGAAAAATCTAGAGATCTACAGAGGGTTTACTAAGAGTGTTAAGCTGAATACTAATCGATGCCTGCATGTGAAGAAACTATTGGAGGCTGAAGAAAGAATCACCAGAAAGAAACCAGATGGAATATTCTCTAGAGCTCACATCCAAAACCTGTGAGTCAATATTAAACAGTCTAACGCATATGTAATTATTTCAATGGAATAAAATTAAAATATATACATATATTTTAATATATGTATATATTTTAATTTGATATATATCAAATATATGTATATGTGTGTGTGTATCTCCCACTCATATTTACAAAGGTGCCAATCGATTTCAAGGAGAAAGGGTAATACTTTTAGCAAACAATGTTGGATCAATTAGATAGTGATATGACAATAAAAACAATAAACAATAGATAGATTTGAATATGTCACAAGAAAAATATACAAGAGACCAATAAGCCCCTAAAAATGTATTCATTGCTTATTAAATAAATGTCAGCCCTGGCTGATGTGGCTCAGTGGATTGAGTGCTGGCCTGTGAAACAAAGGGTCACCAGTTTGACTCCCAGTCAGCGCACATTCCTGGGTTGGAGGCCAGGTCCCCAGTAGGGGGCGCATGAGAGGAAATCACACATTGATGTTTTCCTCCCTCTCCTTCTCCCTCTCTTCCTTTCTCTCTAAAAAAAAAATAAAATCTTGTAAATAAATAAATGTCAAAAAAGACCTTAAAAGTTTATCATCTCTTCAAAATCACTAGAATGGTTAATATTAAAAAGACTGATGACAGAAAATGTTAAAAAATTTGAAAAACTTGTTTTTCCACACGTTGCTGATGTGATAGTAACATGATACAGATATATTGAAAAATATGGTTGATAGTTTAAATTATTATGCTGAGCAAAGAAAAGCTAAATTCAAATAATGCATAATCCATTAATCCATTTATATGAAAGTTTAGAAAAATCAAAATTAGTCCCTAATGACAGAGCCAGGTAAGTGATTTTTCTAGGCTCGGCATTGCAGGTGTGTTGGGATGGAATTGTACTCCTCACCCAAAAATATGTTGAAATCCTAACAGTAGCAGTGAATATGACCTTATTTGGAAAGGGAGGGGGTCTTTGTGGATGTAACTAAGTTAGGATGTGATCATACTTGATTAGAGTGAGCCTTAGTCCAATAGGACTGGGGTTCTTATAAGAAGAGAAAACAGACATAGGGTGAAAATACCATGTGAAGACAGAGAAACACAGACCCAGAGAGAAGATGGCCTTGGGAAGATAACGGCACAGATGGGAGTTACGCTGCCACAAACCATACATGCTTCGGGCTGCTAGAACCTGGAAGAGGCAAGGAATGATCTTCCTGTACAGGTTTTGGAGGGAACATGACCCCGAACATAAGTTCATTGCTTATGAACTTATATCCTCCAACAGTAAGAGAACAATTTTTTTCTTACCTTAAGTCATCAGCAGCCCTAGGCAATAACACAGATTTGATTACCTGCAATGAAGCAGAGTTATCTTTTTTTCTATCTTTTAACTATGGTGAAATACACATAACACTAATTTTACCACATTAACCATTTTTTAAATTATTTTGTTGTTGTTCAAGTACTGTTGTCTGCACTTAACCCCCATCACTACAATTTTCACAATACTTTTATTAATAACAGTAAAATTTGGAAAAATCTCAATATTTATGGAAAGGAGAATGGACCACAAATGTGGCATCTTCATACAATGGAACGGCACACGGCAATAAAACAGCATTGTTCTGATCACATCAAAGAAGCATAAAATGAGTTATGCAAGAACACAAATGAATCTGTGTTAAAAAATAAAAACTATTGATTTTCATTCTATAACTTTTTCTCGGTTGTTGTTATATGGGTATGAAAACTGAAAGGTGCCTTTAAGATTTATGCATTTTACCCTTCATAACTAATACCTCAAAAATGGAAATAACACTTTTACAGTATTTGGCACTTTGGAAAGTTTTTATCAAATGTTTCCTGCTTCTCTGTGAGGAGACTGTGTAGATGTACTTGCTCATGCTGAAGAGGAGGTGGCAGAGTACAGCTTTATGTGTGATTTATGTGTGAGTTTCTTTGATATGTAGAGTTCAAATTAATACCAATGGAATTTTCCCCTGCATCATATCCATGTTTGGAGTATTGCTAAAATAATTTTAGAAAATCAATGATTCTAAGGATCATGTTATGCATATATTTCAGCTTGACGTGCTTACCTGAGGACACTCAAACTCGAATTTTGTCTTTGGGACTTCCTGTCATGAATTTGTAAAATTATTTTAAAATGTAAATCATATAGAAAGATTCTATCCAAGTCAATACAGTAAATCTTGCCAGAGGCAATTCATACCCATCTTATTAGGAACTGAAAGAGAATATGGAGGCGAAAAAATCCTTTATTTTATAGTTTTTAATAGCAATTCCTTTGAAGTGGACAAAGTGATAAATCCATATTTGTGTGTGCCATAAAATATATTATGCAATAAAATATATTTAACAAATCAGTTAATATAAATATGTAATGTTAGAGATCAGTTGCAGTAATATAATCATGTAACTTAACAGGAAAATTTTCAAGCTGTGTTTGTTTTCTTTCAAACCTGACAAGCAATATGATCAGAAACATAAAATCACAATAAAATATTCAACTATTCAACTACACAAAATGACTAAAACTATATTAAATGAGCTTCATTAGACTCTTTTGAATATAATATCAATCATCTTAATCCACGTATGAAAAGACATGTAGTTTGAGGCTAATCCCTTCTGAAAATCTAACTATGTCAGGGAAGTCAACATCCCCAGACCACTCACATACAGTCACACGTGTTGACACCTTTACAATCCATGCATGTGTTTAGGGTATCAAAACATTATTTTTAGAACTAATTTGACATTTATTATCATTAATGAATGTATTAAAGTGATCATCATGGACAAAAATAGAACTTTGATGGATTTTCATACATCTGTCTTGTTCTGCTCTTATTTTCAAAACACAGAGAAGGCATGATGTTTTCCAGATGCCAGGCTATAACGTAGAGTAATAAAGGTGAATCAGGACAGCAAAGTAGACTATCAAGTATTATACTTGTAAAGACAGAATTGAGCAAAGTGTGAAGGCAGGTTCATGCACAGAATTCATTTCCTCTAGGGAAGAAAATACTTTATTAGACTAACCTATCAATTGAGTCTGTATGTGAACAATTCACTATTCAAGGATTCAATTTTCATACGTTAAGAGGAATAGCAAGTACTATAAAATATCTGTACTGAAAGTATTCTGTAATATTTTAACTGAATATATACAAGTTATTCATAGGAAATTAACTAAGTATTTTTAGTGGAGATATAAGAAAACCTACACCATATACACTAATGGGAAAAGCCAAAGTTGACCAAAATAATACAACGACAAAGTAGACCAAAATAATGCAATCACATTAAAATTAACAAAATATTTTTTGATATTGAACAAGATAAACTGGTTCTAAAATGTATGAAAAAGAGAAAGTCCATCAATATGAAATACACAATGGCAAGATTAACAAAAGAAGAAAGAAAATAAATTTAGAATTTTAATCTGCCACATTTCAAATTTTATTTTAAAACTATAATATTTAAAAACATTGGCAAAATAATAAAACCTAAAATAAATCGAGCCCTGTATACGCATGGGTTACATGTTCTTTTCTAAATGCTGCTCCTGACACCACAATGTTGGTATAAATATCACTAGTACTATTTTATCTGAATTTGTCTATTCAGTGTGGTTCCAGATTTTATTTAAGAGGGTAAATATGTCAAAAATAGTCCGTCAGCTCTGAGGAGTATAAATGAGGACTTAGGGGAATAGGAAGAAGTTTCACTACCGTTCTCTCTCTCTGTATATAAAGTTTCTTTTCCTAACATAGTTTAATATTTACCATATGCATCCATTAAAATTTAAAGGTAATTTAGAATTATAAAACCTGTTTCATCATCGCATGCAACTTGGGTTATAACTTATAAATACATTTTTGATCTGTAGAAGAAAGTTTTATTATTATTTTTCTACTCTTAGGTTCACAAAAAACAGAAATTGTTTCTTACCTGGTGAATTTAATTTGCTTCAGTAAAATAATAAACTATAATAAATGCACTAATTATGAATCAGGAAGTCCTATGAATACAACGATGTAATAACTTCCTAAGTTATTACCAAAAAGTACCACAAGGAAGGACATAATTCAATTTGTCCCTTTGCCCTTTTTTTCTGTATTGTCCAAGTAAAGTAAGATCACCTCAAAGAGCATTGCATATATAACAGGGTTTCTAAATAAAATAGCAACTATTTATAGTACAGTATATTTTAATTTGTTTTCCTACTAATCAACATATAGCTTTGCAATCACACAGCTGTCTCAACTTAATTTTTCTATGCCATGCATTATTATGATTCTTTACACACATTTCAGGTTTTCTCCACTCAAAATCAAAGTTAAATTTGAAAAAAAAAGTTGCATCTAAATGACTCATGTAAAATATACAATTAAACAGGCAAAGCTGATTGCAGCATGGAATTGCAGCTGAATCTGTACAACGTTAGTGCAAACCTCGTATCATTTGAACCTTTAACAGTAAACTGTCCTTGCAACAGAACCTCAGGCATTCCTGAGCTATGGAACCAACCAGTCAAATGTGGCAAACTAAACTCTGTCCATGCAGCAAAACCAGTATTTATGCATTTAATGTTTGGTTGTGGTGGTCACAAAAAATACATATCAATGTGCAATGACACACTTTTAGAGAATATCTAGAAAATTCTTTTGCTTCGAAGAGGATAGAAAGCACAGTCCTACAGAGCTCAGCCATTCATGATATAACTGCTAGAACAATGCTTCTCAAACTGTGATGTTTTCTTTCTTATTAATTTTTTCTCCAGTTTTATTAAAGTATGACAAATGAAACTTGTGTAAATTTAAGTTGTACAATGTTATGATCTGACGGATGTATACATTGTGAAATGATTACTGTAACTGAGTTAACTAGCACATTCACCTTATGACCTTTGGACCCCTCGCTCTGGAGGAGGCGGGGCCTACAGATACAGGAACGGGATGAGAGCAAACCCTTCAAGCTTTGTTCATGGCTCACACTGGCTGCAAGTGTGGCGGGTTTTTAGTACTGTCTGCGTTTCAGGAAGATAAGTAGATAATAGAAAGATCTGGGACTAACGAGGACTGGAGCATTGCAAAGTCAGTGAGCACATCCTCTCATTTTAGGGATGAGGAGGATGAGGTCAAAAATAAGTAGTTACTCACATAAGGAAACAGGGAAAACTTGATAAATTGTCAGGTGAGGTGGTTTTATTCCACCCCATTATGGTGTTTACCTCAGATATATGGCATTTCCTACTTTGTTGTTTGCTTGACCTGACATTATCTTCACGCTTCACGAAAATTATAATTGGCCATGAGGTCATGACATAATATTCTTCCTATGATCACACCAAAAACAAAGTCTTTTAATATTATGGTGATCTAAGCAGATCCTTGTACATCCTTCAGAGGACTACATTTCAAGGAAATTTTTACCTGCCTGATTACATATTTAAGGACATACTATTTCTTTAAAAAGAAACAGAAGCATTGTGTAGTTTGTGAAATACTATTGATATTCTCATTTGTTTGCTTGCTTCAGCAGGCAAATGAATTGAAGGAGCTTTGTCTGGAAATGCTCTCTCTTAGTCAACAACTTCAATCACAGCTTAGTTATTGGAGCCATAGCTGAGCTGTGCTCCATGTCCCATGCACAAGTGGTTCAGAGTCCAGTCGGGGAATGTTAGACTTTTACGGATTTGATACACAGAGCCATGGCTTCATATCTCCAACCTTCTCTTTTCTGGGAGTCTGTCCCTCCTCTTTGCAGCATCTGTGGCTGTCCCTCTCTCTCTCCTTCTTTGAGCTAGTGTGATTATGGATATTCTATCTGAATTGTAGCTGCTACTTGTGGGGCAAATCAGTGTGCCTTCAGGCTGAAAGCTGCTAAAGACAGGATATTCACCTTCTGCCATTCTGTTCTTGTGAATTTCCACGTTGTAGAATGCACCAGCTTTAATTCACACCTCAGCACCTTCAGATTGTTCTTTTACCCTCCAGACTGTACCGTTATTATCTTTCTCTACAGTATTTTCCCTCCTAGTTTTCAAGAGATTTAATATTTTTACTCTGCATAGTTTTACATTTTATGATATGTACATATATCTAAATGGCTACTGGATTTTTAGGGATAGCAATTACATAAATTTATATATAATAACAAAACTAAAAGTATTCTTTATTTGTTTTAGATTTTTAAAAATCAACATTATTTATTTGCATAGTAAAGGAATGTATTTTAATTTTCTAGGCCTTTATGCATAAAATGTCATTTTTTTTCACATCACACTTTTGAATAGCTATAGGGCATATACCACATGGTAAACAATGGTTCTGTTAAGCACATTACTTTATTTCTAAATTATATGAACATTTAGTGTAAAAATTACTCTAGCACCTCTCTATATTTCACATTCTCCTCTTCAAGTCTCTAATTCCACCTCCTCAATTTCCTTGTAAAGTCATACTCTGTAAATTCCTTCTTGGCTGAGATACTGTTTGTCAAGTCCAGACTAACGCATATTTCATGTATTGATTTGAAATTCCTGACAAGAAGGAATTGAATGGGAATGTTGGCTCAAACTTAGCTCTATCAGTGTGAAAAACTGGCACTGTGAAAAGACCCTCATCTGATTAATTGATTTATCTGTCATAAACATGTATAAAATATGGTAGTGATTCATTTACAAAATTCAAGGCAGTACTATCCAAATAATTAAATTATTGTATGCAATATCAGTAACAGAACAAGAAGCCAAAAAAATGAATATGCATATGTGGTGTCATTTTTTTTAAGTTTTCAAGGAGAGGTAAGGCTGAAATGCTGTCTTGTTATCCATAGTCAGAGGCTCACTACTACCTGATGATTACCGGAAGCTGCAACATCTAATCTTAATGTCCCTTAAGATTCACATTTATCCAGAAATCAGATTTATGTTTGTGAACATACAAATATTTAAATAAATTTAAATATATAGTATTCATCTAGAAAAAAAAGAAGTGTATATTTCTACTATTAAAAACATATTCTACCGATAGTTTGTTTTGTATCCTGAAAAATAGAAAAAGGTTAATATTGATTTAAGAAAATATCACTATTATATATATTTAATTGCTTTTTAGAAAATTTGAAAGCTAGCTTACTCTACTTTTGTATTTTGTGAATTGGTTGTGAATATTTTCTTTATATTTTGACCTTTTATGTTATTTTTTCAATTGCTTTGCAGGAATTTTTGTTAAAGTTTATCAGGTAAGAAGTAAGTAGTATTGAGGTTTAAATGTGGTGGAATTCATTGCTCTGCCACATAAAAGATGACGCTTTCATGACATCTCTCCTCCACAAAGCCTTCCAGGAAACCGTTCAATATTTCTAGCTTGATACTCTCACACGCAGCATCTGTATTCCAAGCCAAAGCATGATCAAAGAGACAAAGGATTTGAAACTCAGACAGCCCCATTTGTTTCCAAAGGAAGGCTCCTAGAAGCCTCCAAAGATATTTTTCATGTTCATAAGCAGGTAAGTCTTTAACTTTTTGACCTCTGAAACATATTCTGAAATGTAATTGTTACCACCAGTGGACGAGCCCATACCCTCCTCCAGCCCCTTCTTGGTAGGCCGAGGCACCTGACACTCTGCAGACGGTGCCAAGATGCAAGGAGGAGGGGTGCGCCTCCGCCGGTGGGGCGCAGAGCCCACAGTTTCAGAGGACTGTGCGGCTGCAGAGGACCATGCGGCTGCAGGGCTCAGAGGCGGTGGGAAACCTGGTGAACTCGGCGAGCAGCAGAGCCCCGCTTCCCCGCAGTGGGAGCAGCGGTTGGGCCCGGCTGTCTGGGAGCGTTTGCTCAGAGATGGTGGAGCTGCCTTGGTGCGCCTGAGGCTCGGATGGCAGCAAAGCTGGAATGCAGTGGGGTCCTAGGGTTTGCCTTCTCAGCCGAGATGGCAGCAAGCAGAAGTTCTTACACTGAGCATGTGGACAGCTCTCCCCCTCCAGCATCAGATGGGGGTTAGGACCACGGGAAGTCAGGTACCTGCATTGAAGTCAAAATGGTGCATGTCTGTCCACAGTCCCGCACAGATGAAGCCTCGGAGTAGCGACAGACCTTGAAATCGCCAAACCCGCCCCTCCAACAGCGGACTTGAGAAGTTGGCCTTTTCAGCATTTCAAGCTCCGTCTGCCTGTGAGAGTGATGGAAGCAGATGAAAGGGCTGTGCTGAGGTCTTAGAAGGGATATTCTCAAGATGCAGATGTAATTTCTTAACATAAGGTCACCTGAGAAAACAATCAGAAGCCAAAGGAGGAAGAGGACAAAACGGCTTCTTCTCAGGGACCGTTGACCTTCAGTGACGTGGCCATAGGTTGTTTTCCGGAGGAGCGGGCGTTCCTAGACCCAGCGCAGTGAAAACTGTTCATGGATGTGATGTTGCAGAACTACAGGTGCCTGGTATCCCTGGGTGTTACCGTATCTAAGCCAGGGCTGGTCATGTTTTGGGGAGCCCTGAGACTTGAAAAGGGAGGTGCTGGACCAGAGAGGCCTGCCAGTCTAGCATGGAACAAAGGAATTGGTTGGGAGGTGGGCCCACTTGAAGAGCGGGAAAGTTTGGCAAGTTGACTGGTCATTTTGGGAAAGTTCCTGGTCCCTCTCACTCCCCAAACTAATATAGTTCCAGGGGAACAAAGAAACGCTCTCTCTCTTGCTCGCGGCTTGGTGGCTTGTGACTACAGTGAATTCACCTCTTTTCTCCTTGGGCCATGTGGCCTGTGGACTCCAGGAGGGAGCCCCACCCCCTCTCTGTCTGTTGCTGACCTGGTGATGCATGTGCTGTGCATTTGTGCAGCCTCTCATTCGGGAGTGCATGGCCTTGCAGTCCTAGCAGCACATGGCCCATGGACTCCACTAAGGAGCCTGAGTGGGCAGCAGGAGCCTTAAACAAGCTAAGCTACTAGATGACTTCTTAGTGGCCACCGAAAGCAGCCAATGGGTGGTACTTTAAAACGGAGCAGGAACGCCCGGCACTGGCTTCTGTTTTGGTTTCTGCTGAGGGCAGTTGGACTTTGGGTGACGCAGAGATGGGTTTTGAGATGGGGAGTCCGCCATTCTCCCAGGTTACACGGCATGGGAGAAACTTTTCTTTTTCACCAGCAACTGCCTCACTAGTTTGGCTTTCATGGCACCTAGCAGACGAACCCCCATTTTTGTTCGGTAAGGTAATTACATACTTTTGCTACATTCCAAAACTTTAAAAATTCCACTTCACAGAACGCTACATTCCAAAGCTTAAAAATATAGCAATTTCATAATTGCGATGTAAGTGAAAATGCCTCTGAAATCTGATATGGTGAGGGTGGGAGGTGGTAGGGATTCGTTTTTCAACAAATGGTCTCCACACCATGTAATAAACAATTCAACTTTTCCGTAACTGGTCCTCAATGTCATGTTTCTGTCCATATACATGAACTAATTGTCAGGTTTTCTTCTCCATTTGTGAGATCACAAAAACCCTTAGGGGCATGACTGGGAGACTTTAAATTTCCTGTTTTTAACACAAGTTTGAGAAATAAAGCGCTGTTATAGTTCTTCTAGATTGAAGAGCTACGTCTGGCTCTCTTTCCCACTTCCCATAGCTTAGCTCTTCTGTCTAAACAATATCATCAGAAAGGTTTATACAGCTTTCAGCAGATGGTAGCTATAATGAAGACTCTGACTTTTTATTGTTGCTTTACTGCTGACAGCTTTAAGTCTTACTCTCTCTTGCCTTTGCATCCCTCACTGGGGTGAGGTGATAGGAAAGCCTGGGTGCTCCCTCCTTTGGTGACAGTTGGAGATTCAAACCCCACAAACTCCTGTCCACCTGTGGGAACCCTCGTCTTGACCTCAGACCCTAACCACAAAATCCAGGGCTGTCTTTCCTTTCTCTTTCAAGACATTAATTGCCTGAGAAGCATATCCTGCTCTCTCCAACATCAATCATGTATCCAATAAACCTTTACATACCTTCTGTGTGCACCTGTGTGCCTGTGTTCCCGTGTATATGTGTGTATGATCATCAATAACACAGCCCAAGCCAAACGTTGGGTGGGATCCATTTGCCTCTCCAATGTAAACTTGACAAAAGCATATCCCAGAGAGGGTCATGAAAACAAAATAATATACTATTACATCTTCTCTCAGAAGTGGCCTTCCAGTATTCCTGCCCCTTTATAACATTTAAACATTTCAAATATAGCTCACTAGTCCTCACTTCGTCTTTGATGTTTCATTATTATATTTACTCTCCATCTCATTGCTAAACCTGTTTCCCTTTTGACACTTCTTTCATGATCTTTGTATTTTTGGCAACTCAATACTATATTATTCAAACACACTTGTTCTACAAAAGGACTTAATGTTTGAAATACATGGAGCCACAGAAAGCTGACACCACAACGTCAAACGCCTTCCCAGATTAACTCTGTACATTTTTAAGTGACCACACCTTGGGCGAAGAGAATTTTTCTCAGCAGTCAAAAAAGGAGCCTTGACTTGGGTGATGAACACACGATACAGTGCACTGATGATGTGGTGTGGAATTATACACCTGAAACCTGTATAATTTTGTCAGCCAGCATCACCCCATTAAATTCAATAAGAGGAAAAAAAGACTGCTAATTTCCCATCAGAATGCTGCTCAATTGCTATCCAATTTCATCTGTACGACCAGCTTTGATATTGAAAAGTTCTCCCAATGCCTAGGATTTACCCTTTTAAACTGGGGTTTTTCTTCATCACATTCCCCTCTTCTTTTCATACGTTAAGTTTGCTTTCTTAAGATGTTGTTTGTGAAGCAGTTTTTAACAGCAGGCCAAAAGGCCACCTTAACCTTTTGTCTACTGTTGTTTTAAGTCATCTTCACGTACACTCTCAGGCGCAACCTAACCTTGCACACACGTGCAAGGACGCATTCACACAGGGAAATGCTGGACTGCGCCCCTGGAATCCTTAGTGGAACACCCCTGCTCTGGTTCGCCTGTGCTGAGACACGTGCCTGTGCAAAGACACCTGTGTGTCCCTGGTGTGAAGATCACACTCCCAGCAGGCAAACCGAGACCCATAATCTACAAGCCTTCTTGTAGAAGGTTCTTGAACACGAGACTGTTTCGCTACAGCACTGAGCTTCAGGACCATGTTTCTTTTCTCCATGATTCATGTTGACCTGTTCATGTTTGGAGACCCAAGGTGGGGCTCCTCGGGGGGAGGCCTAAGTGGAACTTCACGCTGTGTGGAGAGGGCAGGGCCTGAGTGGGCCTCGTTAATTTGTGGAGATGGAACGCCTTCTAGTCAGACTTCCAAGGGAGACAGATAAAATCAGCAAGCACCAGGTAGAAGCCTACATTTTAAAAACCTAGTGCAGCATGCTATGAAATTCAGCCTGTCCCTTGATTTAGGAATGAAGAGTGACAGTATCTTAAACTCTTTCTCTCTCTCTTATGTTCCATAATGTTCCAGAATTGGACAAAATGTTGAGGATCAGCCAGCACGCCTGAGGTCCATTTGCAGGGCAAACACCTCCCCACACAGATAACACGCCACTTTGTAACGGGGTTGATAGTGTTTTCGCAGCAAGTGTTTTCTATGTTCTTCTGCTTCCTGAACTGCTCTGGAGAATACGTGGGTTTGGGCAGACCCAAAAAGATTTTATCATTTGCTACTTTGTTGAGGCTAAGAATCTAACAAAAACAAAGAAAGCATGAAAAGGAACTTGTTATTCAAAAGCATTGTATATTTGAATTTTGTAGCATACTTTTTGCTCTTCTTGCAAATTATATACTGTCGGGCCTCTTGACTATACTATGAATTTCTCCATATAGGAAGAAAACAAACAAAATCCTTGGTGCATTTGCTCTAATACCTCTGCTCTCTTTTGAAAAGACTTAGAAAAATATAAGAAGACCAGGCACTCTTCTCCTGAACATCACGTAATTCTACCAGTGAATTATTTAGCTGCACTAAAAGAAGGCATATTTAAAATGACACAGCTATAAATATACCAGGAGATCGATAACACAAATATATCCAACAAAATGTCAATAAACTTTACTTACCTAGTCTTTTTCTTGAAGCCCACCTAATATGTGTGCCATATCAGAAGTTCACATGAGGTATGAATCATGTTCGAAAGAAACTGCTTTGTTATGAGAAGATTCATCAGATATATAGAGACACATTGAAAAGAGGCGTGATGTATCAAAAGACTAATGGCAAGAGATAAATGACAGACAGATTGAAGCTCTGTTAAAATAAAATAGGTATATTTGTAATGAGGTAGTTCATGGACTAGTAAATAAAACTGACTGTTGGGGAGATTATTCTGCTAATGAAAAATAGAGATAAACTGATTTTAAAAAATATCAAAGGAAAGAAAGGAAATTGAATCCATCCAGAAACAATTTACAATATATGAAATTTGTTTTATGCCAACATGGCAAAAATTGCCTTTGTCGCTGGTCAAAGAAAAGGTAAAAATAAGTTATCTTGGTTTCCTAATAAGTACATACACTTTTTAACAAAATAGTTTCAGACAATCATCCACTATTAATTTCCCCCAAAATGGAAACAATATCACCTGGGTACTGATTTCCAGTATACTAATCAATGAGGAATAAAACACATTGATAACTTTGTACAAAATACAGGAAATCACAATCTTAATATTAAATAGGCAATGTTATGATTTTTAAACAATGTTTGTCTAAATTTAATTTCCTGGCAGTGTTTTATCCCTTTTTGTAAATGAGGGGATTGAATTGAATTTATATAAAGAGCTCTGTCTCATCTTAAGACTGTTGCCTCACTATAGAAATGATTCATGGATTGATTTCTGAAAGTTTTCTGAAAATTTTCCCAATTTTACTTTATAGCATCAAAAACACATTAACCTGTTCTGTTGACAGTAAAGTTCGTAGCAACAAAGTTTTAATTCTAGGCAAATCTGACACTCAAAACACTACTCTGTGGGACTTTGATAGCAGTGATGCTTTAAAACAACCAAATTGCCAAAAAATAGTATTTTAAATGAAACTATTATACACTGGCCCAGCTGGTGTAGCTCAGTGGATTGAGCGCGGGCTGGGAACCACAGGGTCCCGGTTCGATTCCCAGTCGGGGCACATGCCTGGGTTGCAGGCCAGGTCCCCAGTGAGGGCCATGTGAGAGGCAACCATACATTGCTCTTTCTCTTTCCCTTCTCCTCTCTCTGAAAATAAATAAATAAATCTTTAAAAAAAAAGAAAACTATTATATACCAATAAAATGAAACAGTACGCACCTATTAAAATAGTTATATATCTATATATTTAACAAATTAAAATAGATCTATGATAAGTGAAAAAAGCAGTGATTTTTGGCCCAACACACATTAATATGTATGTATTAACATTAAAAACAATTGGCCATCAGTAAATAAGTGGATCAAAAAACTATGGTACATTCACACAATAGAATGCTGTGCAGCAGAAAGAAAGAAGGAGCTCCCTCCCTTTGCAGGGACGGAACTGGAGAGTATTATGCTAAGTGAATAATTGATGGTGAAAGACAAATACCATGTGATCTCATTATACATGGAACCTAATCACCAAAACAAACAAACGAGCAAAATAGAAACAAAGACATGGAAATAAAGAACAAACTGACAGTGAGCAGAGGGGAGGAGAGAGAGGTTAATGGGGATAGAAGAGGAAGGGGCAAGTCAAGGAACATGTATAGAGGATCCATGGACACAGACAATGGGGTGGGGATTGATTGCGGGAGCAGGGCATGGGGGAGGGGCAGGGGAGAGCAACAGGGAAAAATGAGGGACATCTGTAATTGAACAATAAAAGTAAATAAATATATAAAATAAAAATTAAAACAATGGATTATATTCTTCAGCAGGTAAGTTGGATGAGAGCTGGTACTGTGTCTGTCTCATTCACTACTCTTTTCCTAGCACTTCAGCTAATCACTAACTAATGTGTCCAACCCGTGCGTGCTCTAAATGAGGTTCATGTGTTTGTCTTTTCGTACTAATCTCCATCTGGCCTCTAGTCTCTCCTACTTCAGATTGAGTTATTTGCACTACTTTGCTTGGGTTGCCTTAACAAAATAGCATAGACTGAGTGGCTTAAACAGCAAAAATTTATTATCTCAAGATTCTGGAGGCTAGATGTCCAAGATCAAGGCGCCAGCAATTTTGGGTTCCCTGAGGTCTTTCTCCTTGGCTTGCAGATAGCTGCCATCTTCCTATGTGTTCACACATTTGTTCTTTGCACACACATTACTGGTTTCTGAGGGCCCAAATATCCTCTTCTTACAAGGATGCTGGTCAGATTGGATTAGGACACAAATGATGTAATTTAAACTTAATAACCTCTTCAAAGTACCTATCTCTCAATTCAGTCAGATTCTAATGTATGGGGGGTTAAGGCTTCAGTATATAAATTTTGGAGACCACAAGTCAGCCCATAAGAGTGTTACATTGAAACATTAGGTGGCTAATTCTGTGAGGAAATGAGGATATTGCAAATGCAGTCTCTGAGCTAGCTTGTGATGTCAACCAAGTTTCATTGTCTCCTTGACTTCCCTCATAGTCACTAACTCAGAACATGAGCTGTCTGAGTTGCTATTTTTAGCCTTTCCTGTCCCATCCGCCAGGGTCAGCCTCTAGCCCCTGCTTTCATACAAGGAGCTGACCCTCCATACTTTCAGCATTTTGAGTGCTTCTGATTGTCACTACCCCTACATTGCAGCATAGACTTACATACAAGGGAGGCCTCCAAAACAGGAATTTATTAAAAATGTGTATTAATGCTTATATGTTTAAACTTCAGTCACTTTCAAAGTATTCTCCATTTGATGCAATACACCTATCGAGATGTTTTTTTCCACTGCTCAAAACAGTTTTTGAACTTGTCAGTTTTGGTGTCTTATAGTGCTTCTGCCATTTTTTGTTGCGCCGCCCCCATATCAGGAAAACATTTCCCTTTGAGGACTTTTTTCATCTGGGGAAACAAACAAACAAAAAAAAACATGCTCAGGGCAATATCAGGTGAATAGGGAGGGTGGAGCACAGGGGTCATGTCATTTTTTGGTCAAAATCTGCTGAACATTCAGCATGGTGTGGGCAGGTATATTTGTAAATCACCCATCATGAAATGGGCAAGCTCATTGAAAGTCTTCGAAATAATTCGCTGAAGCCAAACAGCCTTTCAAAACAATGACAGGTGGTACACTGATACAGATGGATTCCTAGGACACTTACCTATCAGTGGAAGCCTATACTGCAAGGGGTCCGTCCTTCCTAAGATAATTTTGGTTTTTTGGGGGTGTCCTCCTTCTTACATATGTCTGCTTCTAGTCCTTAAGCCTGATATGCCCAAGACTTGAATGGAAACTGATTTCTTTATTGAATGATTAAAATGCTATTGTGTTTGTAACCAAAGTTATGCCTACTTAATTGCTGCCTCTTTTATAATTTATCTCCCATTTCTGTATGACTATAATGGTATATCAAGAAGAAAAGAGCCCTGTCTGGTGTGGCTCAGTGGATTGAGTGACGGCCTGTGAACCAAAGGGGCACTGGTTCGATTCCCAGTCAGGGCACATGCCTGGGTTGGGGGACCAAGTCCCCAGTTGGGAGTGTCCAAGAAGCAACCACACACTGATGTTTCTCTCCTTCTCTTTCTCCCTCCATTTCTCTAAAAGTAAATAAATAAAATCTTAAAAAAAAAAAGAAAAGGACACTCAACTTCCAAACGCCTTTTGACCTAAGTTCAGACATTACTGTGATAGGTTATATGAATATATGTATATTCATAGATTCAAAAAGAATATACATATATATATATATATATATATATATATATATATAACCATTAAGCTCTGCTAATCATTTCTCTATTCTCTCTGCTTTGATATTAATGGGATGCCCAGTTCAAACTGCACTTAACTTTTCAGAATAAATAATAGTAACAATAGCAACATGAGATACTTAATGGAGTATATCTTATATGGGAAGTACTGTTCTGAAGCTGTTATATCCATTAATACGTTTTATGCTAACAAACACTCTAAAATGTTTATAATGTCCATAATAAATGTTTAGAATGTTTATAATAAATGTTTATAATGTCTATAATAACACTATTATTATATTCCTACTTAGTAATTGAGGAAACTGAGGAAAAGTTGTTCTATCCAAATACAGAGAGCTAATAGAGGCAGAGGCAAGATGAACTCAGTCTGCTCTTAGAGCCCTGGCCAGTGAGCACTGTGCGCATTGCCTCACTCGTTCTTTTCTCTCTTCCTGTGAGGTATATCCTTATGCTCATGCGTTGGTCAGTAGGTGTAGGCAAAGAAATGAAGTGTCAGACTCTGGAAGTTTTCCAAAGACAAAAGCAAGAAAGTACTTTCCCCCCTTTTTTATTCATTTCTTCCTGCTCCATGCTGGTTGGGATTATATATAAATGGTCCTGAAGCAACTACTGGGGCCATGAGTTGACCTGGAGAATGGAGACCAACTTTGATGTGAACAACAGGTAGTAAGAGCCTGCGTCTCTGAGGATTTCCTGGAGAGCAAACACCATAATGAGCTCTGAACTGCCAAACTCAAGGCTTTTATGAGGAAAATAATAAGCATCTACATTTTTAAGCCCCTGTTATTTGTTGGATGGAGGTTTTTAGATACTGTTTGAGAAACCTAATCTTTAACGATAAATATTAAGTTACGGAGTAAACAAGTTTAATATCCTGAAAACATTTTAAAGCATGAAACATGTAGGGAGAATGCAAAGGGTTCACTTTAAGAATGTTATTTATCTGAGTATGAAATTATCTTATGATACACAGCATGGAAGCTTTAAGAAATTATTGGGAAAAATCAGAAAATAGAGCTGGCTTTTTTTTTTTCTGATTTAGGAAAGATGTAATCATTGGGAGATTCTCATTGGGATGATCATGCCTCTTAATTTTTACTTAGTGTTGGTAGTTCAGTTGGAGGCACGTGACTGGAGAGCTATGTGGGAGGGCTCCCACCAACTATTAAGGGAAACTGCACTTCTCTGGAGACAAATCCAAACTCACATACTAATTTCATCACCACACATAACAGTGTACTGACAGCACTGCTTTACATTAGTATAGCATAAACATGGCCAGTGTAAAAGTAAACTTCAAAAATATTAGAAACGGAACTCAAAACTTCAGTTGATGAAATGGGTTTATATATAGTAATACATATGGTACAGTAAGTTTCAAAAAGCTATTAAAACAGAAAATCTAGCATAAACTCTAATGATATTTTTAAAATTAGAAAGTGTTGAATGTAAAATCAGACCTAGATCAATCAGAAATCTTAACTCCAAATTGTACTAAAATTTAAAAGATATATGCAAACTTTAAGCTGAAGAAAAATATGATCTTAAGACCATCGGAGACAGATCTCCAAAACTGTCAATTTGTTCTCATATCAATATGATTTTTAGCTTGCTTTAACCCACAAAGTCCCTTCTGAGTGTCATGGGTGGAAGATAGTGGTCACCCACAAAAATGTTGTGACATCATTTACTAGAATAGTGTCCATTCTCTAGACACTCATGCTCTAGAATCCATAAATTCCAGTTTTGTTTTCAATAAGAGGTGCAGGCAGATGAGCATCATCCTGCATGATGCCTTCAATTATCTTCCTGCTACTGAGAACCAATAGCATGTTGACCTGGGCAGAAATATTACCATAGGTTGCAACCCTTTCTTCCCAGGAGTCCTTGTTAGAGAGAATGGGAAAAGATCCATTAATATTGTGTCTCGTTATTTTTCTATCATGTCAAAAACATAAATCAGATAATGTCAACTATCTGATTTATGGTAAATGGATTTATGCTATGAAAATATAAAGGACCAATGCTCACTGCAGAAAAAAACTTATAAACATTGTGAATCAATGTCATTCTCTGCCATTGCAGGAAGTTTTCTAACACACATGAAGGAATCTGACCAGCCCTGCAACCTCAGCTAATATCCCATTGCTTTTCTTTCCTCATCTGACAGTGGACAGATAGATAATAAAGCTTTGAATCCCATGTTTAGCAGAGCTCTATAGTTTCTTATAAAAAAATGGTCAAGTTTCTCTCTCCCATCTCACTAAATAAATCAGCTCTACTTTGACAAATTTTATTTTGGAGTTCTCAGTAAGATTATAAAGGGGGGAAAAATTCCATAGCAAAATAGAAAAGTAAACCAAAATTACTCAATAAAAAATTAACTCTCTGTCCCTTTTCAACTCAAAACACCTGTTATTTCTCAGAGTATATTTCATGCAAATTAATAATAAACAGGAAAATACAATGGATTTCACTTATATATAACAAACTAAAATTTGATATTTTAATTTTTAAGTGTTAATGTCAATTATCTATTTACAGTATTGATTTTCAGCTGTTCTGTTCTTAAAATATAAGACTATTTTAAACCACTGAAAGTACATATCTATTACTATCTGTATTTATCTATCTATCTACCTATCGCTTTCCAAATAAAAAAAAGCATGGAATAACACCAGCATATTTTGTTAAGCTTGAGAGAGAGGCAACAAATTTCAGCTGGGAATTTAGATTACAATATAATAAAGATTATTATCAGTTTATATATCCACTTCAATTTGGCATGAAACTTCATAAATGGAAATGAGAGCCATGTAATAAAAGAGTTGCATTTCACCACAAAAATTCAAGCAATTTCAAACTGCACAGTCACTAGTGAAAAAATTATGTGCAATGGAGCCTTCGTGTGCCTCCTGCTTTTTCCAGCATCATCCATCTCGGAGCTTGTCTGATTGTCATTTAGATATTGTTATCACTGAGTCATATCACAGGGAGTGAAAGTACTTAATTAAGTATTCTTTTGAAAATGTTTCATTGATCCTTTGTCTTGTAGCAACTGCAGTGAAGCCTAGAATACATTTTTCTTAATTGTTAGTTTTATGGTTTGTATTAAAGTAGACTTGAGATTGATTCCCAAATGCCATTCAACACAGAGCGGGCCTGTTCAAATGCTGATTACACAAATGGAAATTTGAACACTTCCATGACATATGCAGTTTACATAAAAATATCTCATGCATAACTCTTCTCCCATTGGGGACTTCATGTATCGCTTTTTCGAAATAACTTTTGGCTCTCAGATTAAGTGATTCTATATTGTTGGAGTTTAGGAGTCTATGCTAACAGCAGAATCAGCCACGAACTGTTCATGTTGAGGTTATCTAGATAGGAAAGCAAGAGAACTATGGCATCAAATAATTTTTATTGTGGTAAGGACACTAAACATGAGATCTAACTTAACAGATTTTGAAGGGCACGATTCAGTATTGTGAACGATAAGAACAGTGCACAGCAAGTCTCTGGAACTTGTTCTTCAAAGCTGGAACTTAAAGCCTGTTGAAGGGCACCTCCTCATTTCCCTCTCCCTGCCAGCCCCTGGCAACCATTCTAGTTACTCTAGTCTGCTTTTAGTTTGACTCTTGCAGATACTTCATGGTGGTGGATCCGTACTGTAGTTTTTCTTCTGTGACTGGTGCATTTCTCTCAGCATAATTTTCTCAAGGATTGACCATATAAAAATAAATGGTTTGTCCTCAGTGTTTGTCCATATAAAGGAAGGCATCATTTCCTTCTTTCTAAAACTGAATAATATTTAATTGCACATATATTTTATTATATAGTTAACATTGCATTATATAGGTGTATATTCACATTTCTGTACACATTCATCTATCTGTGGACATGTACATTGTTTACACCTCTGGACTATTGTGAATAATGGGGCAATAAACACGGGAGTCCAAATATTCCTTCAAAATCTGGTTTATTAATGTAAGTAATTCATACTAAGTCCCTTAAATTGTTAAAATTTATTATTTAATTTCCAGTGAAACATGAGATATATATATTTTAGTGTAAATTTTAAAAAGTAGACATATGAGGTCCGTCTGGAAAAAGTCCAGCTATTGTTAATTTAATGAGAACAGTTTGCACAACATCAATGTAACCTGGCCATGAAGGAAGTGGACTGGAATGCTCATAGCTGAACAATGACAACTTCACTGTACTAGACAGTGGGGGTGGTAGGTGCTGTTGAGTGGGCGTATGTACTGTGTGGTTGTCACATTCAAAATGACTGAACTAGTAACGCAACGAATCTTCATCAAATTTAATGTTAAGCTTGAACATTCCTCCACAGAAACTATTTGGATGATTCAGAAGGCCTTTGGGGATGATGCAATGAATGCAGTGCAAATAAAAGTGTGGCATACTGCTTCAAAGATGGTCATGAATCTGTTGATCGTGATTCATATTCTAGAAGGCCAGCAACAAGCAGAACACCTGAGAATGTTGAATGTGTATGGACTGCAATCAACAAAGATTGGTGATTGACAGTGCAAGAACTAAAAGCTGATCTGGGGATTCCAAAAACTACTGTGTCTGAATTTTGACGCAGGATCTTGGCATGACACGTGTCATGACAAAATTCATTCTATGGCTTCTGCTATCAGAGCAGAAGGAACATTGTGCTGCAGCTACTAATGACGATTCATACCACTACCAATGAACCAGACTTCCTCAAGAAAGGCATAACTTCAAAGGGGACTGAGGCATCATTGTTCTATGTACAATGTTGCTTGTGTCTTCTTCAGTAAACACCTCTATTTTTCATATTACATAGCCGGATACTTTCTGGAAAGACCTGTTATAGTATAAAATCTTTGATAACTAAGATAGAAATAATAAGCATAAATATAAAGTGCAAAATAGAGAAATATGTTTAATTGCCTCTCTCACTAGTAACAAATATAACCGGTTAAAAGTGTTTGAGAACAGTTTGTAAGATCAGGAAAGTTAAGCAAACAAAAAGTAAGGTAGAAAATTTTAAAAAAGAAAAACAAAGCTTAATTTCTTCTCTTCTATCAGTGAAGAATTTCCATACGCCTTGAGAATTTTTAAAATTTTTACTTTAGTAAAATTCTCTTGATGTTATAATTATCAACATACGTTTGGTTGAAAATGTCTTGATTTTGTCTTCATTTTGAGAGATCCAATTACGGGCATAGGGTCATGGATCAGCCGCCACTTTCTTTAGGAGCATTTAAAGTCATTCCACCCTCTTCAGCGTGACATGGTTTTCTTAGAGATCCAGCTGTCAGCTTATTGTAGCATTTAAAAAAGCAGCAAACTATTTTCTTCATCCTCAGACATTAAAACTGTGAATTTATTAAAATTGTAGGGATATTTATATTCTGACTACCTTCTAGAGTGAAATATATTTTGAATTTGAAAAGAAGTTAAGTAATTATCTGATAAAATTAACCTAATCGGAGATTGAAATAACTCAAGCTTGGGTTTTATTTTTTTGAGAGGACCTTATCGTATGCAGTTTATCATGATTTATAGAGTACAGACAGTGTTTTGAATGTCTCAAATAAAAGACGGGATTATTTACAATACAGTTTCTTAAGAGGCTATATACCACCAATTTTTGTTATTCCAGCTCCATTACACTGTGAAAAGTTATTAGCTTCCCCCAAACTTTGGGTTATAGCCTACATTCATTACTAAAGACCACCAAAAATGGCACAAAATTAAACTTATGGGTAAATTTTAATAAATAGTATACATGCATATAATAAAACCCATATTAGAAAACATACAATAGCAGTAAGTTATACTATTTCATGATGAGGCCTTGACCAAGCCAGCATCTAGACTCACATGAATATAAGGTATAAAACTGGAGAGATTAAATACATGTAATTATTTCATATTGTCTGTGTAGGACCATTGAAAGATAAGGAGAGTCAGATTGTCGCTGAAAATCAGGCAAGGTGAAAGGAAGGACATTTTTTTGTTGGTTTGGTTGATATTGTTCATTTTATTTCAACGTGAAAAGGAGTTAACATTGTGATATGTCTAAAGAAGGAATAGTAAGGGAGAGGTCAAAATATTAGAAATGAGGAAACATTTTCATTGAACAAGATGGACATTCACCTTGTGAATTTGAGAAGAGATAAAACACTTTGAGACACTCAAGCAGTGTTAAAGCAACTTTGAGATTTTTGGAGTGTGTGTAAGACCCCAATAAATTGTGGGGAATCTGAAAGACATATTGAATTTCAAAGGGACCTAAAAATGCAATCTTCCCATGTTCCTGGAAGGTTAAGAAAACCAGAAATGCCAATGGCCAGCTTTAATGTTTAAAACAGTGTACTACATTCGGACATAAAAAGTGTGGTTGTTTATTGGTTATATTTTTAACACAGATCTTCAAACTACTGTCATGCATCCATAATGATGTTTTGGTTGAGGACCACATATGTAATAGTGTTCCATAAGATTAAAAGGCAGCTGAAATTCCTGACATAAATGGAGGGATATGTGGTTCAGGGGGAACTTTTTTTTTCTCTGACAGAAGCAGTATCTGTGAAGCTTGGCCATAGATTTCTTTTTACTCACAACAGCTCAATTTTGAGCGCACAGATACATCCCATCAGTCAGCCACTGACCTGTTCCATCACAGAGGAGGCTGTCCCCACAGTGCTACATATTCGAAGGGCACAACAGTGCTCCCAGATCTAGCTTGGTGGTCTTCAGAGCACATTGCTATAAATTCACTGTTGAGGACCTAAGATCTTGTACCAGGACAAAGGTCCACAGGAGCTCCCTTCACAAGTACTAAATGCTACTGCCACTTATGTAAGTGTTTTCTGTCATAGTGTGGAGTTAGCCTGTGCTTGTACTTGAAAAAATATCTTCAGGTTGTTATTATGTAAAGCATAGGTGGGTTATATTTCCTCCATCAAGTCAATGACTTGAAAGCCCTTTGTGCCAGGTGGGGTCAATGAAACCAAAAACAAATTTCTAAAGTCCAAATATTGAGTTCTCAGTTCTACCCCCTCCATGTTAAACTCCCTTTTTATTTTTATGAATGCCACAGTTTCTTAACCTGACCACTGCTCCGACCTGCCGTAGCCAAGACCAAATTGCTATGACAACACCTTCTGTTTCATTATCTCTCCATCTTGACTTCTTATTACTCTTGATGCTCAGGCCACCTTCCACTCCCTCCTGACACTCACTATTATGGTGATTTATATCTGGCACATCAGCCCCCCCCCCCTTGATATTTTGATTAATCCAATCCATGTCTCTATATGTGGAATAGCATTGACAGCTTTTATATTCTACTTCTGAACCTGTAAATGGAGGTGGAGGAGGGGCTTGTGGAACAGTGTTTTCACAGTCTATTGAGGTCCACAGTCACGTCCACGGCCTCCACATTGTCACACCACTCACTCACCGACTCACACAGAGCCACAACCAGTCCTGCGAGCTCCATCCATGGTAAGTGCTCCATACGAGAGTACCACTTTAAATGTTTATAGTGCATTTTTGTTGCACTCTTTCTATATTTAGACACAGAAATTCTTACCATTGAGTTACAACTACTGTATTCAGTACGGTAACATGTGGTACAGGTTCATAGCCTAAGAGCACTGGGGCGTCACAGATGGCCTGGCTGGGTACTAGACTGCACCATCGAGGTTTGTGCAGGTGTGCTCTACGGATTTTGCACGATGATGACATCACTTAAAGACACCTTCCTCGGAATGCCTCCCCTTCATTAAGTAACTCATGACTGCACCGACAAACATCTCTCTGGACTAATATTGTGCTACTGTCTAAACTAATAACACAACAAAGCATGTCTTTTACTTCTCAAAATTGCAAATATGTTTAAGTTCCCAAGCTCATCACATTTCCTGTAATGCTCTCCTCCTTTCTTCTTGTTCTCCTCTTCCTTCTTTTTCTTTTTCTCCTCTCTTCTTCCTCATCCTCCCGCTCTTATTCCTCCCCTCTTCTGACCTTCCTCCTTCTTCATCCTTCTCCTCCTGTTCTCTTTTCCCCTTTTCTTTTTTATTCTTGTTCTTTTTCCAAATACAAGATATTCTACACAGCTAAGCTTATATGTATCTTTTTCAATTACTTACTTTACAAGTCTTCTGACAGAGTTATTACATTATTAGTGATGGTAGTGGTGTTTTGCTTATTATTAATTTAATAATGCATTTACAATAATGTATTCTAAAAGTTTATCATGCATTTTAATTTGTGAAAGTAAACCATGAGCTCCTAAAGGGCATAAAGTGTGTATTTTTCAGTTTCAAAAATACGTCTACTCCCTGTCAAAAATCTGCCCATAAATTACTGTTTAAGAGATGTCTACTAAATAAAAAAAAATATTTTGTGTATATGTAAATGAAGAGTTTGAGTAGATATGTTCTGTGCAAGGCATTGAATAAGACAGCGTTATTTATACCGGTTATTTATACTGGAAAGCATTGTAAGCACACCCGAATACCTAGAGACTACCATCTTAGAGGCACTGACATGATCCTTCAGGGTCAGAGGGGAAGAGGGAATTCGAGGAGAAGTGCTAATGTCTTGGCCAAAATGTCACATATAATCTTGCTCTGATGTCCACATATATTGAAAGATCTCTGAGGAGATGGACTAGACCTGATGTAGCTATTCATGTCCTAGATTTGTCAAATAATATTGGATTTATAAATTAAATAACTGATGTTAACACTATTGATTTAAATTGTATCACATTTATAACCATGGCTTCAGAAGAAAGTTAGTATATTTTCTTAGTATAGTACAGGACCAGCAATATTTGATTATTTGATTTTGAATTATATCAAGTAGAAATATCAGAATTCCCAATAGTGACTAAAGAAATAAGGACTTAATTATTCTACTGACAGGGGATTTTATAGAATGCCAATGAATTAATCAGTCTATTTCTCTTTTCAACCATTCACAGTATGTGGTCCTGAATCTCATTATGTTGTCTCTTCATTCAGCTCCATGTTTTGTGCCCAGATTCAAAGACTGTGAGTGATGAGCAGAAAGGGCCTTTCTGTGGGTGGATCTTTTCTGAGAAAGCAACTACGTGGGAACATACCATGCAGTTAGCATTGTCACAAAGGACAATATTTCTTTTTGTTTTATTTTTGTCTTCCACAGGGAAGAAGGAGGGGAATGGCCTTTAGAGAACCAAATAATATTGTCTGCCATAAGTGTACAAATGAAGCTGATTTGTTAAAGAATTGAAAAGGTTGAGAGTCAGTACTGAAAAAATAATTTCCTCTTTGCAAACCTTGTGGATGGCATTTGCTATCTTATCTGATTTGGGATTCTGACTACTTAATAAGTTGCTTATAAGGATTGCTTTGATGCATTGGCTGATACAGTATCTCCTGATTTCCTTCTCTGTTTCTAGTCATCTCAATATGTCTCAGCTTTGCTGGTCTCTGGATGGAGTGAAATTGAAGTTGGGTCCTTTGTGCTGTTGTGCCCCAGAAGGCTGGAGAACCTGCTTTCTTACTCTGCTTTCCTGTACTTGGTAAAGGGGACCATTTCTCGCCAAAGATTTCCCTCTTGGCACTGAGCAAAGCTGGGTTGAAGGTGAGATGATACAGGCAAAATGAAGCTGTTCTTTCCCGTTCCATGTGGTTATTTTCAGGTTTTTGTTCCACCGCGTTGCTGCGGTTTCTTAAGTTAACTCCCAGTCTCTCCTGGACGTGTTTTCCTGTGGATACTGTCTAATTACTGATACTTGTTCAAGGGTGGCGGTTCATGACGTCACCCTCTCCTTGATTCAAATAATTTGATGAAAGTCCAAATAAACTCAGTTGACTCTTGTCAGACAATCTGTTAACCTCCTTTCATGTTGCATGTGAGAGTGATTCAAGCTGCCTGTGCAAATAATAGGAAAAGGTTATCAGTGTGATGTAGAAATGGCAACTTGGGTCACCCCATTTTTAAACCGATGACCTGACGTGCGCATACTGGTCGACAGACAATAAAACAAGAATTATGGTGAGGAGAACAAAGTGATTAGTTACAAAAAAAGGCTTGTATCATAACAAAAAAAGACATTTGTCTCCCAAAAGCTGTAAATACATTGTTGTCTTTATAGAGATTATGCTTTCAAGAAGTTGAATGTGTGCTGTTTATTTCTCTCCTGTCTTACAAAGGCATTCCAAATATTCTGATTCAAATAGCTGCAGAGCTCTACATAACATGCAGTGAAATTCTCTTATTTTTCTTTTCTTTTTTTTTTTATTTTATTTTTTCTTGAATAGAAAATAATTAGGGCAGAGTGCATGAATCTATGAGTAGCCAAGAAATATTTTTACATGTTCTGGAGAATTTTAAAAACTGAATGAAGAAAATCAGTAATTCTTGGTGTTTTTTATATTTTTATTCTATTTCAAAAGAAATAATATTGATATAAAGGTAAGTATTTTATTGTGCACGGTTTCAGAGGATATAGCTATAGGTATGCACTTTACATATAAAATATAGATTAAATGAGTGCAAACAGGTACTATTATCAACATGTTAATGATGAGTAAACTGAAGCTCAGATGTTGATTGATGCGTTCAATGTCAGAAAGCTTATTAAAGAGACAATTTGAATCCTGAGATTCGTTGCATCAAATAACATACTGCTTGACAGAGGGTGATGAGGAGAGCTGGGCTGTATTTAAGAATACTGCATAGTGCCCTTATAAATTTGTGAGCTGTTCTTACCACAATAAAGTAAATAAACCATGCATCAAACATTTAAAAAAGAAAAAGAATTTAGCCACATTAGCATTGAAATAATCCTTCCATTGGACACTGGGATCACACAGTGGACAGAACATACCTCTCTCACTCAAATATATGCAAAAATATTGTACGTGGTACAGATGCTTACCAATATCCCTTCAATGAATAATAACTAGCAATGAGTCACAAGTAATTGCTGCATCCTTTGCTACAACCATGCGCTTGCAAATATTCTCAGGAGAAACAATTTGACTAAGTTTCCTTTATGGAGGCAGAAATTTGGGAATAAACATGTGCACCAAGAGGCAATATAATTCTCAAAAAAAATGTTGGCTCTAAGTGGTGCATTGGCTGTGGTAACCCGAGCCAAGTCCAGCTGTATTCATCACCAGTTTTTACTTCATTTGTTAAAGGTTCTCCTGATCTGCCCAAGTGCTGTTACGGCACTTAACAGCTGTATAAAAAAGGGGGAGCACTTGTGAAGCAGAACATGAGCCTATGTGCTTGTTAAAGTGCCAATAGAAATTTTACATCTTTTAAAAACTAGAAATGCTACGTTTATTAGCCACGCAGTGGTGCCCTCGCAGAATATCAAGGATTTCATGCCAAGAAGAAAGGCAGTGGCAGGGAGATAATTACACAAAAAAATTTTTGAGAAAAGCATTGGTTATTCTCCTGTGTCTGCATATTTTGAAACCTGTACAATGAACACTGCCTTATTTCTTTAGGGGTTCCTACTCATAATTATTAAATTTATGGAATCCAGAGTCTATGAAATTTTCATTAACGTTTTTATAAACACGAGACTTAGTAATACCCATCAGTCATGCGTGTGTGTGCCCTGTATTTTCTATAGAAACAAAGTAAAATGAACAGAACTAGATACCTCTGTGCAGAGTATAACATGCTTCTGGATCTGCTTTAAACACTTAATTAATAATCTCAGATTTGCCCTAGGAACATAGTATATGACCTTGGCTACCCTGGGCCACAGGCTTGGACTTCATGGTCTCCCTCATGTCTCACCAGAGGACAGGTGATGACTCTGCATGTAGCTGAGGGACTACTGGGCCAGTGGGGAGATTGAGCTTTAGTCCAAAAAATCTGAATTTTGCATTGGTTGTTGGGTTGCATATCCACAATAAAATAACAAAAATGTAGGTTCATTTTCAAGGCAAGATACGGAACATTTGAATTACACAATGGCCAAATAGCTATCTGTATATACGCATATACATATATACATAATATATGTATATTTATAATTATGTTTTAATAAAACTTTTAATATTTAGACTCATAATTTGATGTTGTAATACTTATGACATCATATATACTTATAATTTATTATATATTATAATTATTTACACACATAATATATAATTTATAGGTTGATATACCTTAATAATTTGCACAAAAATACCTGTTTATTTAAGCTGTATTTGAAATTACCATGGAAGTCTCATTAGAGACATATTTAGGCAAACCATTACATTGTTATTTTAAATAATTTTTTAAATTTGTTAAACATTTATAAAACATAAATGGTAATATCTACTTTATAGATTTCTTTAAATGGTTCAATTAAATGTTATTTTTAAAGAACTAGAAACACATTGAACTAATATTATCCAGAAAGTCTGCTAAAATAATGCTTTGAGGTTAGTTGTCCTCAAAGTAACTTATATTAAATCTTTTTAAGAAAAATTTATTTCAAAGAAAATAATAATTTTAAATAAATATATGTATGTATGAAGGAGACCCAGAAAACCTGAAATAATCTTCCAGCGGGCAGGCCCCTTGTAGTTCAGGCTTCCCTCGCTAGGTGAGTGTTCTGGGAGCACGTCTGTATTACTGTACCAGCTGGCGTTGTTGTGAGAGGCACATTTGGCTTCAGTGAATTATTTTGAAGACTCTTTCAAAGTCTTTGCCCATTTCATGGTGGGTGATTTACGAGTGTGCCTGCCCACACCATGCTGAGTGTTCAGCAGTTTTTGACCCAAAACAGCATGACCCCCATTCTCTACCCTCCCTATTCAGCCAGTCTTTCCCTGAGTGACTTTTTTGTTCCCTCAATAAAAAAAGTCCTCAAAGGGAAATGTTTTGCTGATGTGGTAAGAGGTGAAACAAAACAGCAGAAGCACTGACAGGCATCAAAATTGATGAGTTCAAAAATTGTTTTGAGCAGTGGAAAACAAAATCTCAATAGGCGTATTGCATTAAATGGAGAGTACTTTGAAGGTGATTGAGTTTACACAACTTTTGTATAAATAAATTCTGTTTTTGGGGTGTCGACCCTCATACATATGTGTATTTCTATATAAAAACGAGTGTCTTGTAACTTAATATGTTACTCTGAAAAAGTTAGATAACTGCTGATGAATTGGAAAGATATCATCTTAGTCAAAAACATGTAAGAAAATGGATCCTGAACAATCATTTCTTTTTTTTTGCGGGGGCAGGGTCTATGGTCCATGGTGCACCCTAATTTGTTTATATACAAAGCTAAAGTTTTGGCATGTTCACTGATATTTTACTTAAGGATGTGGTCTTGCACGCACAAATCCACTACTCCAGCGGGGAACTTGTAAATGTGATATATAACTTAAACCAAAAGGAATATTCTAAAAATAACATATTGATACAGTTATCTACCTTTTCCTTCTATCAATGTTCTCATAAATGAAAGCAAATAGATATCTTTAAAAATTAAATAAGATTTTGCATTTTAGTAGAGTTCACATAAGCATTTGATTAGGAATCCATATTTTGTGTGTGTGTGTGTTTATCACATATCTTTTTTTAAATTACTTTATTGTTTTTCAATTACAGTTGTATGCATCCTCTCCTCTCCCCTCCCCCCACCCCCTCCAACCCCACCTTGATTCCCTGCCTCCCTCTTCCCCCTTGGTTCTGTCCATGTGTCCTCTATTGAGGTTCCTGAAGACCCTTCTCCCCATTGTCCCCTCCCCCAACCCCTCTGGCCACTGTCAGACTGTTGTTAATTTCAATGCCTCTGATTATGTTTTTTTTGCTTTTTTCTTTTGTTGACTATGTTCCAGTTAAAGGTGAGATCATATGGTATTTGTCCCTCACCGCCTAGCTTACTTCACTTAGCATAATGCTCTCCAGTTGCATCCATGCTGTTGCAAAGGGTATAAGCTCCTTCTTCCTCTCTGCTGCGTAGAATTCCATTGTGTAAATGTACCATAGTTTCTTGACCCATTCATTTGTAGATGGGCACTTAGGTTGTTTCCAGCACTTGGCTATTGTGAATTATGCTGCTATGAACATTGGAGTGCAACAAGTTTATATTTCAGAAGGAATAGAGGAAAATATTACAGTCTTACACTTATTCCAGTTTAATGTTATATTCTCATGGCCACTCTTAGTAGTTTCTCTAGTGATTATTTTTGCTTATCAAATTATTTCCTTTCTATTCAAATCACCTAGAAGATATATGTGTCAGCAATAGATAATTGTTCCTTATTTCACTAAGTTAATTTTTAAACAAATTTACCACTAAAATACCATTGATATTTAATTAAATGAAATATAGATGCTGTCTCTTGGAAGAATGAATAAAATTCATCTCCAAGCCCACAGTCACAGGGAGAACCAGACGGAGGTCAACTATCCTTTCTCACTTAAAATGGAGTTCATCAGAACCTAAAATTCTTGGGTCAGGAGAGTTACTCACCCAAATGCCTGGCAAAATAAACTTCAGAATTATGAAATAATAAATTCTCATGGTTGAGGTTTTAGATTGTATAAACTTAAAAAGAAAGTCAATTTATACTCTCATTCTCATAAATGAGTTGTATCTGACATTGATGTTTTACTCACTTTTAATCAAAGCTTAGTGTAGATTAAAACAAAAAAGAAGGTTTTCTCATTCACTGGAGGTTCTAGTTTTATATATTGCAAATCAAAGAGCATCAATAATGCTCTTGAATGCAGGTAAGAGAGGTTTCTCTGTTGCAGACATTCTCATCCATACTTCTGGCAGATTCTGTTTTCTTATTAAACCATAGCTTTACATAGAAAAACAATTACTTGTGAATTTTTAAAGTAGGCCAAACTTAATATGCTCATTATATCAAAGCCATGTTGAATGAAGAAATGAAAATTAAAGCCAATATTGAATGTGCTATTTTCACCTCTTAAAATACATCCTGGGTCTTGTCAAATAAGCCACCTTGAAATGGAGCATCTTTAAAAATAATGTGACATTTATTCTGAGCAACTCTTTGATGTAGTTTTAAGTTAAAGGGCATGTGAGGAAAAGAAAACAATGTTGTTACTTACCCTATGTAACTTCCAGGCAGGGGGTTCAAATGATAAATTATTTAAAGGATTGAAGAAGACACTGCAGGGCTTTTCTTGCTTATTAAGGGTGAGTGATTTTCAAACTCAGTTAAGTTAGATTTCAGTGGATTCTTCTTCTGCATAAGCTGATATCTACAGAATCATGGCAATAAAAAATGTTAAAGCTTTTCTATCACTCTCTAGAGATGATAATGGTACTTGCTGATTAGCTTTTCCTTCCTCATATTCTACTAAAGCATAAACCTGTTGTCATCATATTAGCATGATATATTTTTAGGCAGCAAATACAAAGCAAGATCCACAATCATCAATTTCTTTCTGATATTCCTATTAGGAAAGGAAGACACATAGGCATGTATACTTTTAGAATAAAAAGTAAAAAAATAAAAAAAATAATTTAATTTTGACCTCTAAATTAAATTTTGAGAGCAATGATGAACAATAGAAACTCTTGGAAATTATTTAGGAAATAAAGATAACTTAAAGAGCTACTAGATTTGCATAGCGTGAGATAATAGAGTGTAATCGTAGATATATGTGTAAGTGAATTACAATGATCTTCAGGTCTTTCACCTATAGATAAGAAAAGAAAAGTATTTAGGACAGATTGTACATTGAGTTCAGGCATATTTACATATCCAGGTACCTCTTTAGGTAGAAGAGACCAAGAATATTTTGACTGTTTGAGCCAGAAACTCAAAAGATTCCAAGAGCTCTGTTTATGTTGTTTGTAATTAAAAAAATATTAGTCTTGTCAATTCAAGTGTTCCCAAATTCCATTCAGAAGCCCAGGTCAGGATAATAACAACCCTGTCTTTGTGCCAATACTGTCACATGGTCTTGTTTAAGATCCCGATTGCCTGTTACAAGACAGAAATTATGAGCCTATGGTTTCTCTCTGAAAAGTAAAACACTGCGAGGGACTCTTAGTGTTGGGGTCACTCATCTGTAGCAAGGTCCTGAGAGACTGGTTTTAAATGTATTGTGTTCAAATATAGATACCACTCACCATACAAATTCAAGTACACTTCTATTATAGAGACACAAATTTATAACTTTATATTGGGACACTTAATCACTTGTTTTGAGTGAACAAAGAATGTGTTCATAAAATTACAATTAAAATAATAATAAAAACATTGAGCATCAAATAGCTGGAATACGTCACTCTGCTTTTCCCATTTCTAAAAAAATGAAATGTTGTATCTGAAGCAAACTTTCCAGTCCATTTTTGGGGGAGGTGGGATAAATGCACATGTCACTGTATCTTACTACGTGTTAATATCTGTAAATACACATAATTGGATCCTGCAATCTATTATTTTTGCATGTGTTCATCTCTTTGTTGGATTATAGCTTCCACAGGGACAGTTGTCTGTGTACTAGGTCATATCCTTTGCACAAACTGAAAGAAATCATTTCTGAAATTCTATCCATCTTCTCCTGGTTGTCTATTTTCTTGTGCTAGTAAGGTCCGCTGTGATATTAAAAAAAAACCCCAAATCTCAGAGACTTATACAAGAGACTTATTTATTATTCACAGTCCATAGCAGCAGCTGTGCTTTGGCTGCTAAGGTTATGGGTCCCCTCAGCTTGGCTTGGCTCTTATCCATGTGGCTTCTCATGCTGACATCCAGGATGAAGTTACAGTTCCTCTCTGGGACAGATCTGTTCTTGCAGGGAAGGAGAAATCAGATGTAATTACACAGCATGCACTGTTTGGTCTGTTTTTTTTTTTTTTTTTTTTGGCTCAGCAACATATTTTCGAGATTAACCATATCATTGTGTGCATCAGTAGTTAATTTCTTTATATAAATAAATAGCATTTTATTTTAGAAATATATCTAAATTTGTTTATCCATTTACTTGTTGATGAACAAGTGAGTCATTTCCAAATATTGGCATTTAGGAATAAAGTTGCTATAAATATTCATGCAAAAGAATTTGTATGAAATGAAGTTTTCTTTTCCCCTGGACAAATTCCTTGGAGTGGAAATGCAGGGCAATGTAGAAAGTTAATTTTTACCTTGGCAAAACATTGCAAAATTGTTTTATAGAGCTGAAATGTTTTCTATTTCTACTAGACATGGTTTCTCTATATATTTACCTATACTCAATATTACCAGTCTCCAATTTTAGTCATTATGTATGTGATGGCATGTGTTGATATACAATAGTTTTCATTTGCATTTCTTTAATAACTAATAAGGTTGAATGTTTGTATATTTATTGGCCATTCATTAAAGTTCTTTTTTTTTTTAAAGATTTTATTTATTTATTTTTAGAGCAAGGGGAAAGGAGGGAGAGAGAGGGAGAGAAACAGCAATGTATGGTTGCCTCTCACGTGGCCCTCACTGGGGACCTGGCCTGCAACCCAGGCATGTGCCCTGACTGGGAATCGAACCGGGACACTTTGGTTCCCAGCCCGCGCTCAGTCCACTGAGCTACACCAGCCAGGGCTCCATTCATTAATGTTCTTTACTGAAGAGACTAATAAGATATTTTGTCAATTTTTACCTCTTATTTTGAATGATTTTAAAGATTCTTAATATAGTTTATGTACAAGTCTCTGTCAGGTTTATGTAATCTAAAAATAATTTTCCACTTTGTGCATTATATATATTTTTAATATTCATTTTCCTAATAGTTTTTAAGGGGAAGTTATTATATCGATTTACTTATCAGCTTTTTATGAACTTACGCTCTTTATCTTCTATACAGAAAAATTTACTTGCCCAAAAGTAACGGAAATTTTCTCCTGCCTACTTTCCTAGGAGTTTTATACTTTAGTTTGGTTGTTCAGGTACATTATCCATTTGAACTTAATCTTCATATACAGCCTGAAGTGACTTTTGGAGTTGATTCTTTCCACATCAATATTAGTAGTTCCTACACAACTTGTAAAAATGAATGCTACTTTCCCATTGAATTACCTTAGCACCTTTAGCAAAGGAACTGGTGAGAAAGAAGGAAAGAATGAATGAAAATTAAAACAAAATTTAATAAGGGTGTAAAGAAATGCATTAAAAAATACCACAGAGTTGAGTGGTCAGAAAGATTGTAGGAGACAAAAATGGGAACGTGAAATATTTATTTGTTCAGAATTAAAAATGATAAATTGAAAAAAAAAGTTATAAAGATCACACTAAGGAAATGCAGTAAATTATTTTTCCCTCTATAAATTTGGTACTGATTCCCGGAAAGTTGCCTACTTAGCTCTGGCAAACTTCTCCAAGAATTAATTGCTCATTGTAAAAAAGTAAGTGCAGCCATGCTGGCTGGTTTTTACGGCGGTTTTTTATTGACTCTGAACTTGGAGCATCTGTGTGTAAAACAAAACTGGGAGCCGACATAGCTCTAACGGAAGTGAGCAGAGCAGAGCTAACAATAGGGTCAGATCAGTGCACTCAAACAAGCTCTGCTTAAGGTAACACAAAAGGTTCAATCAAAATTAACTCTTGCAGGATATTTAGTCCTGTCTAAATATTCATTCAGACATTAGGTCCACACTAAAAGGCCCTTGAAATTTGGACTTATCAAAAACATCCTTCGGCATATTTGGTCCTTGACAAATGGTCCTTGGTGTTTGATCCATGCTTAGAAAATACCTTGGGTTCAAATAGCCCATATTTCTTTATTTTTGCTTTATATAATTATTACATAAATATACCATCATGTTTTATTGGTCCCATAACTGTGTTGTGGCTGTGTTTCTAATAATGACCCTTCTTGTCTGTGTAGCCTAGCTGGTCATGGCATGTGATTAAGGGCATTTTGGCATGGCCAAAACGTCTCCATGGACATTTTGGACAGTACCAAATATTAAGGACCTTTTAACATTTAACAGACACCTCCTTGAAAATTTTCGACACAACCAAATATTTGTTGATCAAATAATGAGGATCAAATATAGAAGTAAGGAATGTGAGAGGTTCACAAAAAACTCAGAGACAGAGTCAACAGTGTGGTGCTTACCAGAGGGAAGAGGGGTGGAGGGAGGCGGAAGAAGGTATAGTGGGATAAACGGTGATGGAAGGGGAATTGATTAGGGTGATAACACAGTGTACGGATAATGTGTTGTAGAATTGTACAGCTGAAACCTATGCAATTTTATTAACCAGTGTCACCCTAATAAATTCAATTAAAACGTTTTCAAAAATCAAATCAAATAAAAAGTAAATGATGCTGCCATATGATGAGTTGCAATAAATTCAGGAAGACTTAGAGCTCCTTTTTTAGTTAAGTACGTACCAGACCCTGCTTTATGCGTTTACACTCCTCAGCACCCTGTGCTATGGGGGGCCCCAGAGGGCCCACTACTGACTACAGTACTTCGTAGCTTGTTGGGGTCAACACACAGATTTAATTATTTTCAATTTAATCTGAAGTTACATTTTGAAAGTCTCTCATGAGAAAATAGCCTAATTTTTCAACATACTAAGATGTCACCATTCTATGAGGCATGTACTTAAAAGCAGGAATTTCCTTCTTTTTTGAGGGGGTCATGCAATTTCCTTTTGAATGAACATATTGCTATCTAGGTTCATAAAGAATGACAACTTGTACCTAAGTATGAACCTAGGTAGTGCCCTCCAGAAATGAATACCATACTGCATGTAAAAATATGAAGTTCTTGTTATGTTTCACTCTCACAAGTATAATTGTCTGACAGTATTTTAATTAATGTAATTAAGAAATAAAGTATTAAAAGTTTATCAAAATAATTCTTAAAAATATGCTCTATTGTCAGAATAGTATTTTAATTTGATGGTTTTACCAGTGCCTCCAGGGACTCAAAGTAAACTGCCTATTGACTAAACAATAAAGATGTAGATAATTGAACTGCAACTCATGAATCACATCTTTCACCAAGTTGAATGATATATTTGCCATTTCTTAAAAGGATATTTATTGTATCTTGACTCCAGAATCGTTAGTGGCTGGAGTGTTTCAGGATGTATTTTGTCAGTCCTAGTCTTGCCGATAGAAACATGGCCTGAGAACTAAATTTAAAGGTCAATCAATATCCCCATTACCCGTTTCAGATCTTTTTATTTCATCATGTTAAATTACCTGGTAATATAATGTGCTCTCTTTCCATTTGGATTTCAGCTGAGTAATAATAAGACAATGGGATGCCAATGATTTGACATATTTTAACATTCTCCTGGCATATGTGTGTTTTACTGCAATTTCTTTGGGAGGCAAGGAATCATAAAAGAAAGTGTAAAGAAATAAGTGAATTCTACTTTATTTCAGTATAAGACTAGGGCACACAGATACAGAGAAATTAAGCAACAATGGGCTAAGGTAGACACATTCTTATTTTGCCCAGAAAATATAAAATGAAGTGATATAATCTTGAAACACTCTTGTGAGTTTTTATCAAAAGGTCCGTGCACAATGTCATTTCAAGGTGGGGGACAATTAAATTATGATTTGTTTTCATTTTACCCCAAGACCTAAAATATTGGAGTAACTGTGAGCATTATAAAACCTTGTCTATATTGAATGAACTTACAGATTGATAATAAGGCTAGTTTCTTAAAAAAACTCTAAAATCTCCTTAATGATATGGCTTTTTAGTTCTTATTAGAGAACACTCCAAACTTTGAGAGATGTAACATAATTTTATAAATTCACCCTAAATGAAATTAAAGTTATAAAGCCATTAAATTAATTTCCTTTATGTATCCATCTTAACATAAATTATTTACCTTAATGTAACAAGAAACTAAATGAAGATAAATATGCAAAAAGTAATTAATTCTTCGTTACTTATTTTGGTACTATGCACAAGATATTATACTGGAGTCAGTATATAGGAAAAACAAAATTTAATTGAAAATAACCAATCTACTTACTTTAATTTGTAAGTAGACTTTAAATTGATACCTCAGTATACCTATACATTTTCTGTTTAAAAATTTCCCAATGCACCCACATACATACTACATACGCACACAGAGGCCTGGAACTCCAACCCACTGCATGAGTTTCCTAGAACAATCTTGCTTCAGCCTTCACGAATCAGGGAGCTGAGCCCTTGGATGGCAGCCAGTCTCTTCTCCAGCGCCACTCAGCAGTTGCCATTAAGGAGTTTTCAAATGCTCTTCCCTATATGGGTTCTTTTTTCACAGCTTTATTGAGATATAGTTGACAGATAAAATTGCATATATTTAAAATGTACACCGTGATGTCTTGAAATATGCACACATTGTGAAATAACTACATGAGTCAAGTTAATTAATGCGGCCATCACCTCATACAGTTACCTTGTATGTGTGTGTGGTGAAAGCGCTTAAGATCTGTTTTATTGTTCTTTTTTTGGTAAATTGGCTATTTCCTTTCTTAGCATCTATTGTACTATTTTTCTTTTGTATATTTCTTATCAACGTGCAAAAGAACATTATTTTATTAATTTAAAATTTTAATGTTGATCATATACTTAATTCTTTTATTAATATTTATAGTTTGTATGTTGACTTGGTCTGTCTATTTAGACAACATTTTCTCTAACTAATTTTCTTATCAAATTCCACTTCTATCTGAAAACTCTAAAATCTCTTGTTGAATTGGTTGTCACGTCCTGTATGACAGTGAACAGAGATGGCCAGTGTGTGCAGATGCTGTTCGTTCATGGATTCCACAGGAATGACATGAAACATTCATCAAAACTGGTGGAATTTCCCAAGGGTTGGACATAGAAAATGGCAACTGGGTTACGATTCTCAATTTATTTCCTGTTTGCAAACAAAAACTTGATCATGAATTGATATTACTATTTATAATTTTTTATGTGTAGGGTAAAATACTAATGGTGGTGTTTCTTCTCACTTAAAAAACACATAAAAACCCCTCTGCTCCCCCAGAAATCACCTCACTATTGTCCATACCATGAGGTTTTGTTTTTTTGGCTCAATTCCTCAACCACCAAACCCCGCCCATTATGCCCCAACAGCTATCAGATTTCTATCTATGAGTCTGTCTCTTACTCATTTTGTTCATTAGATTCCACATATGAGTGAAATCATATATCTATCTTTCTATAATTGGCTTATTTTACTTAGCATAATATTTTCCAGCTCTGTCCATGCTATTTCAAAAAGTAAGATTTCCTTTTTTTTTTGAATGGCCGAATAGTATTGTGTAAATGTACCACAGCTACTGATGAGCACTTGAGCTGCTTCCAAATCTTAGCTATTGTCAATTATGCTGCAACGAACATAGGGGTTCATATATTCTTTTGGATTAATGTTTGGGGTTTATTTGGATAAATTCCTAGAAGTGTACTCACTGGGTCATAGAGCAGTGATTCCATGTTTTTTTCTTAGGTGACTCCATACTGCTCTGCACAGTGCTGTACCAACCTGCATTCCCACCAACAGTGCACAGGGTTCCTTTTTCTCCTCTTGTTCAAATAGAACATACAGATCATCAATAGACATATGAAAAGGCACACAACTTCACTAATCATCAAAGAAATGCAAATTAAAACCACAACAAAATATTACCTCACACTGTCAGAATTGCTATCATCAATAAATCAATGAATAACAAGTACTGGCGAGGATGTGAAGTATAGGTCAGTATAGGTAAGGTCTTTCCCCTCCAAGGGTGGCTTGTTTTAAGAGTTTCTGTTTGTCTTTTACTTACTGTAATTTGAATAAAATATTTATTCTCTTTGGAGTCCTCCCAGTTTTCTAAATCTGTAGTTTGGTGCCTGTCAATAATTGTAGGAATTTATCAGTCATTATTTCCTCAAATATTTATTTTGTTCTCTTTTCTCTTTCTTCTGCTACATGGATTATTGCATATTAAATACTTTGCAATTGTTTCACAGTTCTTGAACATTTATTAAGCCTTCTTTTTCTCTTTGTTGTTAAGGTTGGGAAGTTTCTGTTGATATATTTTTTAATGTCACTTATTCTTTCCTCATCTATCAGTCTGCTCGATGAGTCCATGAAACATAATCATTTTTGTTGCAGTGCTTTTGTTTCTAATATTTAATTTGATTATTTTTAGAATTTCCATCTTTCCACTTACATTACACATTTGTTCTTTCATGTTGCTCACTTTTTCCATTAGAGCTCTTAGCATATCAACTCTAGGTATTTAAATTTCTAGTCTGGTAACTCCAAAAGTTTTGACATATCTCAGTCTGGTCTTCTGCTTGCACTGTGATTCAATATTTTCTTAATGTTTACCTTTTAACATGTCTTGGAACTTTTTGTTGAAAGCCACAAGAGTAAAAGGAACAGAGGAAAACAGACCTTTAGCGTGAAGTTTTATGTTTATCAAGCTAGGATTTAGGCAGTTTATATTGTGGTTGCACCTGAAGATGTCAGAGGCTTTAATTACTTCTGTTCTCATAGTTGAGGCTCCTGATGCCTTGGGGGTTTTCCTGGAATCTCTCTCTGACAGAGGTCCAGAACCTTCCAGTTCTTCAGGGTGCAACACCCTGTCGTTATGTCACAGGATCTGTAGTCTGGTGTGGTGAAATGCAAGGGAGGGGAAATGTTCCACAGCTGTGTGGCTGGTTCTTGAACTTTTAGTGAGACCGCTGGACTTTGATGCTTAAAAGCAATTAAACAAATAACCTGTAAGTGTTCCTCCCCGATACTGGGCCCAGTGATGGCTTCCGTTCCCAGAAAGCTAGGACTCTCTATATCTGCACGTATCTTCAGCTTTCAAGCTGGGGGTTTGTCCTATGATCTGTTCTCTGATGAGCTAAGAAGAGTTGTTGATTTTTCATCTTTTTGGTTTTTCCTTGTTGTGAGGATAGAAGTGATGACTTGTCGTGTTGGATCAGAAACAAGATATTAGTGATGGATATTTAAGTAAAGGACATGTGGACAAAACCAAAGGGGGGTAGGATCAAGGGTGGGAAGTGGGGATGGCTGGGGTGGGGGACATGATGGGGGAAAAATGGAGAAAACTGTACTTGACCAACAATAAAAACAGTTAAAAAAAAAGAACAACAATAAAAATAAAATGGCAAAAAAAGATATTAGTGATAGATATTTAAGTACTAATTATGGCTGTTGTTTACTAAGTTGATAAATTTATGATTAACGCAAAATATTTATACTTATGGTAATAAATGAGGGGGATATACAACAGTTTGTTTTTTATAAATTATTTGAATAAACTTAGGGCTAACAGGAAATTCATACAATGATACAGTGAAGATTCATGTTTAAATCTCTACGCATTCTGAGTCTTGCTTACTTCTTATTGTCAATTTATAAATTAATTCCATTTGAGTCAGAAATGTAATCAGTAGTATATTTACATTTTAAAATGTATTGATACTTTTAGTGACTTATTAATAGGCGACTTTTTAATGTTCCCTTAATTTAGAAAAAAACAGCTTTGTTTTCTAATTCCTTGGGACAGGAATTTACAAATATGTTAAATTCTACAAGTAACATCATGTTTTATAAAATTAATCTTGAACTATTGGCAATTTAATTTTTGAGTATAGCTTAATGTCTACAAGCCCATAGTAATGTTGTATTCTTAGAGAATAATTTGCTATCCCTGTTTTTGTTATTTTTATTTTGTAGTTATTAAATTTGTCATTTTATTTTAATTTTCACATAAAACTTTTAGTCAGAGTGTTTTAATATGAGTTTTTAAATTATAATTATAGATCTATTTTTAACATTACATTCATAATTTTCTTTTAGGTTTAAAATATGTTTATTTTGATGTCATTTCAAACTTATAGGAAAGTTAGAATAATAGCACCAAATTTTTCTGTATGTACATTTTACCCCCTTTTCCCAATACTAGTATTGTACTGTATCTGCTGCACCTTTTAAACTCTTGTCTCTCTCTCTCTGCCCCTCCCACTCTCTCTATTTTTCGAATCATTTGACACCAAGTTACAGACAGGATACCATTATGTTATATAGACTATCTTTTCAATTAGTTTTTTTTGATAAATCTTCACAATTCAATTCAGGTATCTATTTTTTTGCAGGAATATCACAGAATAGACTCTGCATTTGTCTCAGTGCCTCACATCAGGGGACATACTGTATTGATGTGCTCCATTAGTGGTAACTTGAACTTTAATCCTGGGTTAAAGAAGTGCCTGCCAATTCTACCCATTGTAAATAAATTGCTATCCTCCCTTTGCAATTAGTAAGATGTTTGTGGGGGACGTGCTTTCCTCTGATTCACAGGATTCTTCTTCAGAGTAAACTGTGAGTGGTGAAATATGGGGAATTTTGCTTTTGTTTGTGTGGAAGGTGGGCTAAAAGAATAATTGTATATTCCACCTTTTTCATAATCTTTTTCTTGCAGAAACCTAAATTCCCCATACTCCTTTTCTTTTTACTCTCTAGTTTCCCAGAGGTACTTCTTTGTTCTTATACTATTCTTCCCTGAGAAATCATCTCTGCTTTTTAAAGGAACTATAAAACCTATTTTATTCCTATAGTCTTTATGAAATTCATATTTTAGTGTACTTCCCAGATGTTTAAAATGTCTCAGAGTCTCTGTGTGTGTGTGTGTTTAGGGTACAATACTCTATGACATCAGGATCTGTGCTGGTGGTGCGGTGAAGCACGGGGGAGGGAAAGGTTCCGCAGCTGTGCGGCTGGTTCAGATTCCCTGTGTTTTTCTTGTTTATATATCTTAGTTTACTTTAACTAGAACCACGAAAACTGCAGACCCACACCCCTATATGTCTGTCTTTTTATGGAGCGTATGGTATCTATTTTCTTTTAAAATTACCCCAAAATGCTAGCATGTTTTCAAGGCAACCAATTCATTATTTTTTTCATATAGCAATTAATTCATTTGCTCGTTCTTATTCTTCCAATTGATTTCATGTTCTTCTGATAAAACACATTCTTTAACAATTCCTTTAGTAATGGTATAACTATGAAGGTGTATAACCCCTGTGTCTCTATCTGAGAATATTTTCATATTTTGTAAGATTAATCCAACATTGAATCATGTATTTTTTCATGTAATTCTGGCTTGAAGCTTTATCTTTGTATCTTACGTATATTCATGTGAGTTTTTAGTTTCTTTTATTTGTCATCCTTCCCTACTCTTGGCCAATGTCCTGTGGATTAGATTCACTGAGAGCCCCAAGGCCCCAGTGTAAAACCAGATCTATGAGTCTCAGTTAATGACATCTAAACTCTTCAGCTGTGTGCATTTGACTCGATTTCTGAGAGTAAGGCTGTTCTTTGCCTTCCATCTTAAGCAACAGCCTTCACGAAGACATGTCTACCGCAGCAGAGGGAAACATCTTTGTCAACTTGTTTCATGAACAAGACAGCCATCTCTTCCCACATTCACTTTGGCTGAAATCCCAAGTTCCACATCGAGCACATTTAGTATCAAACTTCTGAAGAGGGAAAGACTCACCTTCCTTGGTTTCCTTATAGACCCAAAACTCAGATGATCTGCATCTCAAGACGGTCTTACATTTTGGCCTGTCTGACCTGCTTCTGGTCTAAACACCCATTTGCCTTGCTCAGGTGTGTACCTATCACCATTAGGTAACTTTGAGCTGTTTATATCTCGAAATTTATCTAGAGTAAGTATGTGTTTCAAATCATAGATGCATAAGCTTCCTTTTAAAAATGTTATACATGGACGTTTGGATTTTTCTTCTAAAAACTAGAAACTTTCTTCCCAGAAAAACATTCACAAAGATAAATACACACACGCTTTCATTTAACATATAAGAATTTTCATAATATAAAAAAATATAAAAAATAACCAAAACAAGTAATAAGACATATAGCTACTATCAGTAGAACAACTATGGAGGAATCATTGATCTTAGTCCAGGGTAATAAAAACACTATGACCCATATCAACCAATAAAGGAGGAAGGCAAAGAATAATAATTCCAGTCATAAATTTGAATATGTGTGTAATCTCCTTCTGTTCTTGCATTTTAATTAGGTGTTTTACAACGTGTTAAGGAGACATGAATTAACTAGAATTTAGAACTGCATTAAAATGAATAAAATAATTAGTTAACAATATTTTGAGTGTTGATTGTATAGTGAAAGCCACATAAATGAAATATATATAAAGCAATGATGAATGTAGAAAACTGACCAAAAATTTATACAGTAAAATAAATATAAATGTGCTACAATGTCTGGTTTATATGAAAATGCTGTTTATATAATTCTAATCATGCACACATTTAATAATAACAGCTAATTGTATATCTCTGTACAGATAGAGACAGAAATAATTTAATAATGTATAATTATCATAAGTAAAGGAACACATGTAATGGTGATTTGTGTATACGTTTTAAATATTACCTTTCTTTAGTCAATAAATACTGTGTAAATTTGAAAACTTACACATAAATTTTGGTGTGAGCACGTCACTTAAGAAATACAATAATATATATACATATATATATATATATATATATATACTATGTATATAAAACCATAACTGCTGATAATTGGGGAAATGAAGAATAAGCAGAACTCTTTTTAATGATAAACTTGTAGCATTACTTTTTTTAAACAATGTACAAAATATTTGTGATAAAAATAATACTAAATAAAACAATTTATAGTCAATTTTTAAAATGTTATATAAGTAAAATGATAGTCATTTACATGAAAAATATTCTTTTTCATAATTATTTGTATAATGATTTTTGTCTCATATTTGCTTTTATCTTTCATTCCTACAGTGATTTTCAGTATAATACAGCACTGACTATGAAACAAAATTTGTTCTAAAGGAGACATATAAAATATAAGAGAAATCGGCAAAACCAACATTGGAAAGATCTTAAAGGCTGAGACTCAGCTGTGTTAGAAACTATTAGAAACACAAACCTAAGAAAAAGTATTCAAATATACTTTAAAGCTAAAATTAAAATTTAAAAACTCAAGAAGTTAAAACACAGAAAAAGCATGTATAAGAGCTGTCTTACCCAAATATAGGTTTTAGCACTGCCACTTGGTAAATTAAAACATAGAGGGCACAACAATGAATGATCTGAACAATTCTCAGCTATGAAATGAGGTTCCCAGGATGGAAGAATTCTTGAAGCAACGGAGAATGTGCTCGCTGTGTACTTAATGACGGCAGACATGGCCAGATTCAATAGCAAAAGCTATGAAGATAACCACTAATCTGAGCTAGAAAGCTGATTCGTGGGTTCTGGCTGAGAATAGTTGTAGACAGGGACTCCTTCGAGAAACAGAGGGAAAGCAGTTTCCATTGTTTTCTAACATCTGGATGAGTACACATTCAATCTTATGGAAAAAACACAAGACATTATGAAATGATTGTGGATAGAGGGACAGTTGAAATGCCAAAGAAAGGATGAATTCCCATTGAAAAGAAAAACAAGCCACACTTATGAATAAATTCCAATGAGCCTGAAAACAAACAAGCAGGAGGCAGGAATCTACAGCAGCGAAGCAGGATGTAACCGTAAGGGAAATCACAGAGCTGGAATAGCCCTGGAGAAATCCAAACTGAGGACCGGAGCGTAGAACCTGAAGGCACCGCTCCAGCTGTCAGAAACTAAAGTGTGATAGCAGCTGTGGGGCAAAGTGGCATTTGAATAACAAATGCACTCAAGAAGAAAAAAGAAATACCTAAGCACAGTAGTGACTGACTGTGTACACAGGCATATAAGGACCCTCCAAAAGCAGTAGGAGCTGCAAATACTAAAACAAAAGAACATAAAATTATAATACACTAAATTTGAATGCAAGAAAATTGCTTCACAGGAAAGAGTGAACCAGCTACAACAGGATGTCTATAGAAGATTGGAAAGTCCTGTTTTCTTTCTATGTCCTTCACAATGTTTAGTAGACAAGGAGGAAACCCAATATATGGACAAAATTATATAACGTATTGGGCAAGTGGGATATTATTTTTGAAAATATGTGTGAAAAATTATGCTTAAATGTATCAGTTATAGGTGGACTATCTATTGTTACATTAATCTTCAAACTTCTTTAAATGACGATGTTGACTATGCCACTAAAATTTTTGAATTTTAGAGAAGAGCGTTAACCAAAAAGTCAGCTATGTTTTGATTGGCTCTTAACAAATTAAGCACCATATATTCCTACATGAACATTTCTTTATTACTACAGGGATCTATGGCAAGCAATATGCTATATAGCTATATATTAGTTTTATTTTGAGCAAAGTCAAATAAGGATAAGAGAAAGACCATTTGGTATTATGTAAAGTAATTATAAATCCGTATTACATAGCTACTCCCCAGAGCCACACTCTAACCATTCATTGTCTATGGGTGTCATTGGCTGGTAGATTGAGGTTAGGGTTGTGTTCTATCAATTACATAATAACACGGTTATGTAACTCTCAGCAAAGTTTCCACACTGGTGCATGGTAGATACTTAGTTCATTGCATGAAAGGACAGATATTTTGGCTGACCGCTGAACTATATGTTCCTTTAAAACCTC
>PVJI01010504.1:0-60052 GCA_004026765.1 Micronycteris hirsuta
TGCAAATGAATTAAAATACCTTAGACTTCCCAAGTCTGTAAAATAAGGACAATAATCATATTTATAACATATGTTTGTTTCAAGAATTAAATGAGACAAATGTATTCAAATGCCTAGCCAGTGTCTAGCACATAATAACAACTCAGTAAATGTTAATCATCATCAATTTTTGTTCTCTAGTATATAATATACTTTCATGGCTGATGAGTTAAGTAGGGTCATCAATTCTTAAAACTAATAACTGATTAATTATCCTCAACGTTTTCAACATCCTTTTCAAAAAGTCTTTCAATCTCTTCTGTTGCTGTCATTCATCACTCATGGACTCGGGTCACGCTTGCCATCCTCAGCAGAGTCAGTGTGCCCGTCGTTAGTGTCTTCGCTTCTTTCTTCTTAGGTTTTGCTTCTAATCTGCTTAGGTGCTTGGTCACGACAGATTCGAATTTAACCCAGGTGTGTGTGAAATAATAACTATATTATAAATGAGGGTCTGAAAGACTTTCCTTGTGTAGAGTGTTCAGCGTGAGTACCCAGACGTCCATGAAATGCATTGTACTCTCCAAAGGCCATCTTCACATGCCTCCTGACACTGACTTTTCCCCATCAGAACTGAGTCTCAGGCAGGTGGCAGTTGCTAACTGTAGTCTTAACATATAGAAGATGCCAGAAAATGGCTGCTAATGGAATGGAGTGGAAATAAGTTGAAATTTAGTAACATTTTGGCCCTCTTCTCTCAGTGTGATACATAGCAAAATAGACTAAATGGTCTGTAAGTGTCTACATTATTTTATTTATATCAATCAACCTGGTCATGTGTCTTTAGTAACTTCAATTTTCTAGCTTTTGTACCAACAGAAGAATGAATGAAAACTTTGCTCGTCTTGTCGCTTCCTCTGTGAGAACCCATTCTGGTGTCTGGTGAGACAAGTGTTGGGATATGAGCCTGCCTTTGGTCGCAGCAAACATTAAATAGTGCTCTTCTTATTTGACTTCAAAAAAGTTTGCGAAGTACACGTCTGGGTATTCTCAGCGCTCCATTTTCCTTCTTTTCCAAATGGCATTTCATACTGAACAAAAACTGAGCAGAGGTTTAGAAATATAGTTATCCCTTTGTGTTTCCATGGTTACAAGTCCATGGTGTTCATCTTCCAAATTCAGCCTCATGACTTACACAGCATGACCCCTGCTTATTAAATCTTGATTACTATGCTCCATCCAAGGCGATACTTTCAGAGATCATTTCTATAGTTTGTTACTACGTTCCATTCACATTGGCCTCTTACTTACACACTACAATCGCTTCTAAAGGAGGCAATCTTCCTGCATTGTGAACACAAACACAACTTTTTCAAAATTTTTTACCTCTCATGATGAAGTCCACACTAAAATAACTGGCCCCTTTTTAAGTTATTGTTAAGGAAAGTAATGTTTTTTTAACCTCTTTTCACAATGTGGTTTTTTCATAATTCTCTCCAATGTATGATTAATCATCTACTTTTCTACTTTCTCATCTAGCAGAACTGTTGTTGGTCTGTGTTACTATCAGAAAGAGGAACAGATTAAGGAGTTTATGCTACCAAATTATAGAATATTATCACACTAATTAATAGAAAATGTTTTGAAAATAAAAATGGTAATTCAACTCCATTGGAGTGCCTGTTGCCCTTTGTGAGTAAATTCTAGAAAATATTGGATAAAAGTAAAGTAAAATAGAGAAAATGAAAGTCAATTATGAAAGGAAGGTAATTAAAAAGTCGTCTGTCAGAATTAGGCACACCTGCGTGTAAAGATAGCGACAAAAATAATGTGTTGAGTAATGTGAAGTTTATATATTTCATAAAAGGACTCTAAACGTTGGCAGCCTTTGAAAACCTGACAGCTTCATGGCCATCGGGGACCTAGGCTCCTTGCACCACCGATGCTGCCTTAGAGTCTCTAGAAGGCTGGTTTGTGAGCCAGGTGGTTGCCGGAGCGCCAGCTCTTATATGTACCTTCCAGGCAACAAGATGGAGAAAGGAATTCTTTGAAACTCTGCACATCGTGTGTGTTTACATCTCTTTAGCCAGAACTTAGTTATATGATCCCATGTAAGTTGCAAAAGAGTCTAGGAAATACAGTCTCTTAAAGGGACTTCAGGGTGACCAGCTGAAAATCCAGATTATGCTACTACAGAAGGAGGGGGAAATGGATATTGAGAGAAACTGGCAGTCCCTATCACAGGTCCCAAAAAATATATATGATAAAGTACATAACTAATGCAGTAGACAATAGACACTGCAGACAAAATCTAGCATAAGTGCTGTAGCACCAAAAAAATGAAAGTATTTCAAATATTCCTTTGTTTTAGGAATATTGACCACCTAACTTTTAATCTCTTCCCTGCTCTCATTTCTCACAACATTACTTATCTATATCTTCTGTTGGCAATTTCATAATAAAGATAATGGACATTTATTGAGGCTTTACTAAGTGCTAGACAATGAGCTAAACTCTTTGTATGAATTTTTAAATCTTCAAGCCAACCTTTTGAAGTGGTTGTATTCCCATTTTGCAGAAAGCAAATTTAAGGAGGTAAGTAATTTGACCAAAGTCACAGAACTATGTGAAGTGAGGAAACTCTGTGACTGCACTGCAACACTCTTCATTTACTGTATTTATCATTTGTCTCCTGCACTGTTCCGTGTGTAATTCTTATTTCTTGTACCTTCTGCTTTTTACAGCCAGTTACGTTTTCCTGCTCGTTCTCTGCTCAGCATTCAGTAAGTAGCCTAACCTTTCTCTTTTGAAGCAAATATGTGTGTTCATTGTCTTATCTTCTCTTCACACTGCCTACTATAGCCCCTTGCACACAGTAGATGCTCACTAAATTGTTAGGGGCAAAATAAAAGAAGGCCAGAAGATATTATTTGGTGATATCCTGGTGAGTAATTTCAGATTATCAGGCAAATGGTTGAGACAGAAATAAATTATGAAGTGTGGCAGAACAAAAAGCAGAAATGTGGAATGCGTTTACACACTGGAGCTTTGCATTAGAAGATTAGACGTTGAAGATTGATGGTTGCCGGGGGAAGGGGGATGGGGAGACTGGTGAAGGGATTGAGAAGTACAAATTGGTTGCTACAGAATAGTCATGGGAATGTAAAGTACCACATAGGAGATACAGTCAATAGTATTGCAATAACTACGCATGGGGCCGGGTGAATACTGGAAATATCGAGGGGATCACTTTGTGAAGTATATGATTATCTAAGCACTATGCTGTACACCTGAAAGTAATACAAAAGAATATGGAATATAAACTGTAATTGAAAATTAAAAAAAAAAAAAAAGATGAGAGCTTGACTAAAGGCCAAAAAGATTTTCAGGGTTTTATGCAATTTTAGTTCTAATCGTTGGGTTTTTATTTGTCTTGATTTTATCATCTCAGAATGTTGAGAATGTTTTCGAGTATAAAAGCTTCTGGAGATACAAAGATGAAGTTTTCAAGGAGGACACAATGTAACAGTAAGCCCAAGGTACGTGGGTAAGGATAAGGTGAAGGGGAAATGAAGAGCCCATTCTCAGTGAGGAGATAAAAATCTATTTTCCTGAATTGTTTGGAAGAACTGAGATATAGGAACAATTACAAATGTCCTTTAGAAGGATTTGGTTTGGCATTATTGTTAGTTGAGGAATTGAGGGTTGAAGAAGAAATGTAAATAAAGAGGCATAAAAGAGGAAAAGTCTTGGTGTCCAGCCATTAAGTCACCCATGAACTATTCAGGGAAGGTTAGGCACAGAAACATCATCGGACGATTTGGCACAGTATGGTAGCGATGGTAATACTGTGGGAGCTGATGAAGAAGTCACAAGAGGAGAGACCAATGAAAACGGATGAAGATAAAGAGGACTGAAAATGGGGTCTAGGCACCTGGAGGAAAAGACTAGTGTGAGCGGGAGAGCTGAGGGACAGTCGGCTTTTCCTCTGATAAACTTTTCTAGTCGGGTCCCTGCATTACAAGGTAATTTGAAAAAATGTGCTGTTTTAGCACATGCCAACAGAAGAGGGAAAGGAGAACATCTTGTACAGATCTACTCTGTGAGGATATTCAAAGCAACAACATAGTGTTTATTATCATATTTCATAAACCCAATCGACATTTTTCGCAAGTACTCCTTTATTTTCCTCACCAGCACTACATTTTACTTGCACGAAACTGTTTGCAAATTTATCTGTTGGATTAAATGGAATCTTGCACTATTGATCCGTGAAATAATGAATGAATCAGTATATACGCCGGACTCAAGGCCAAACTGCCACCACTGGCAACTTTTACCTGTGTTAGGGCAGAGGCTGGGTTTCTCCATGAGGCGATGCCTATGGTTTCAGCACCATTAAAGCATTCATGTTGAATTACTTTCCCAACATGGGGTGTATTTCAAGCAGCTGTCCAGCACATTCCTTCATCTGGTTCCCATTGTGATAATGAGCAGATATTTTTGAGAAGTTCGGAATAGCCTTGGAAAAGCTTAGAATGGTTTGACACTGAAAACTGTCTCATTCCTGCAAGACAGGAGACTCCTTAATTGTACAACTGTGGCTTGATGATTCTTCATCGACCTGATTGCAACTTTCTTAGAACCGTCTGCAGTCTGAGAATCTTGCTACTCAGTCTTCCTCCTGGCCCTCTCCCCTACCACAGGTCAGACCCTCAACAGTGTCCAAAGGATCTTCTGACCTTCTTCAGCTATATCCATTTTTCTCTCATGGGCATTTATAAAATAAATCTATTGTACATCCAACCCTATTTCAGTGTCATCTTCTCAGGGGCTCTGAACAAATACAGGAGATGAGCAATCATTAATAGAAAGTTCCATCCCAACCCAGGATGGAACCTGCTACCGAAGCATGCGCTCTGACCAGGAATCAAACCTGCAACATTTTGGAACACAAAATGATGCTCCAACCAACTTAGTCACGTGGCCAGGGCTACCATTAGTTTTTAAATAGATTTATTTTTTAGAATGGCTTTGGGTGCACAGCAAAATGGAACATAAAATGCAGAGTTCCCATACACACCCCCTCTCCACACAAGCGGAGCCTTGCCCGCTGTCAACATCCTGCTCCAGAGCAATCCATTTGTTATGGTGAATGAATCTGCATTTACACATCATTACCACCACCCAAGGTTTCTAAGTTACATTGGAGCGGGGGAGGGTTGACTCTCTTGGTGGTATACATTCTGTGGGTTTTGATAAATGTATCATCATAACACATATCTACCATTACAGTAGCATGGTAGATACTGCCCTAAAAATTCCCCATGCCCCCCAATTTCTTTAATATTTCCATAATTTGCCTTTTCCAGAGTATCATAAAGTTGCAGTTGTAGAGTATGTAGCCTTTTCAGATTGACTTCTTTTACTTAGTAATAGCATTTAAGATTTCTCAATGTCTTTTCATGGCTTGATAGCTCATTTACTTTTAGCACTTTTGAGTAAGATTTCATTGTATGGATGTATCATACATTATCCATTTATCCACTGAGCCTATCATTATTTTTTTTTAGTGTCTTCAAATGTTTTTCTGTTCCTTCCCCTCTCCCCATCCTCTCTCCTTCAGGGACTCCCATTACATTTATATCAGGATGCTCAACGTTGTTCTACAGCATTTTTTTTCCTCTCAACTCTCTATACCTTTTTCATCTTGAGTTTTGTTTCAGATAGATTTTATGTTATTTTCTCAAGTTCACTAATCTTTTTATCTGCAGGGTCCAATCTGTTACTTTTACTCAGATTTATTGAGATATCATTGACATATAACATATAAATTTAAGCTGTAGTTATTTGATATACATATGTTTGTCAAATAATTAACCTAATAGGGTTATTTAACACCCCCAACCCCTCACAAAATTACACTTTGTGTGTGTGTTGTGAAAACTTTTAAGATCTACTTTATTTTTTTAATATATTTTATTGATTATGCTATTACAGTTGTCCCATTTCTCCCCCTGTATTCCCCTCTGTCCTGCACACCCCCTCCCACTTGCATTCCTTCCCCCCCCTTAGTTCATGTCCATGGGTCATACATATACGTTCTTTGGCTTCTACATTTCCTATATTATTCTTAACCTTCCCCTGTCTATTTTCTACCTACCATTTATGCTACTTATTTCCTGTACCTTTCACCCATTTCCACCCTCCCCCTCTCCCCACTGATAACCCTCCACGTAATCTCCATTTCTGCGAATCTGTTCCTGTTCTAGTTGTTTGCTTAGTTTGTTTTCGTTTTTACTATTTTTTAGGTTTGGTTGTTGATAGTTGTGAGTTTGCTGTCATTTTACAGTTCATATTTTTGATCTTCTTTTTCTTAGATAAATCCCTTTAACATTTCATATAATAAGGGCTTTGTGATGATTAATTCCTTTATTTTGACCTTATCTGGGAAGCACTTTATCTGCCCTCCCATTCTAAATGATAGCTTTGCTGGATAGAGTCATTTTGGATGTAGGCCCTTGCCTTTCATGATTTTGAATACTTCCTTCCAGCCCCTTCTTGCCTACAAGGTTTCTTTTGAGAAATCACCTGATAGTCTTATGGGTTTGTAGGTAATTGTCTCCTTTTCTCTTGCTGTTTTTAAGATTCTCTCCTTATCTTTAATATTGGGTACTGTAATAAAGATGTGCTTTGTTGTGTGCTTCCTTGGGTCCAACTTCTTTGGGACTCTCTGAGCTTCCTGGACTTCCTGGAAGTCTATTTCCTTTGCCAGATTGGGTAAGTTCTCCTTCATTATTTGTTCAAATAAGTTTTCAATTGGTTGCTCTTCCTCTTCAACTTCTGGCGCCCCAATGACTCAGATGTTGTAATGTTTAAAGTTGTCCTGAAGGTTCCTAAGCCTCTCCTCATTTTTTTGAATTCTTGTTTCTTCATTCTGTTTTGGTAGAGTGTTTATTTCTTTCTTCTGGTCTAAACCATTGATTTGAGTCCCAGTTTTCTTCCTGTCACTGTTGTTTCCCTGTACATTTTCCTTTATTTCACTTTTCATAGCCTTCACTTTTTCCTCTATTTTGTGACCATACTCAACCAATTCTGTGACCATCCTGATTACTAGTGTTTTCAACTGTGCATCTGATAGGTTGACTCTCTCTTCATCGCTGAGTTGTATTTTCTCTGGAGCTTTGATCTGTTCTTTCATTTGAGTTTTTTTGTTGTTGTTGTTGTCTCGGCATGCCTCTTATGCAGCAAGTGCCTTATGCCTTAGATGTTCACCAGGGCAGGGCAACCCACATTGCTGCGTTGTGGTGCTGCATGTGGGGGAGGGGTCTGAGAGGGAACAATGGCACTTGCTCAGCTCTTAGCTGGCTTTCAGTTACTTCCTCTGCTACCCACAAGCGAATTCGGCCCTTCTGGTGCTGATTCCCAGGTGGGTGGTTTTGTGTACATTCCAGGACCCTGTGAGTCTCTCCAACAGACTCTTCTGTAAGGCTGGGAGTTTCTCCTGCTGACTCAACCCCCACAGGTTTTTTCAGTCAGAGGTTTTGAGGCTTTATTTCCACATTGGAACCCTGGGTTGTGCGGTCTATCTCACTCCCCAGTTCTCCCTCCCAGGTTATCACCACATAAATGTGGGACCACCTGCTCTGCCAGTTGCCACTTTGCCAGGTCCACCAGCTGCTGCCTTGCTACGAGTCCTCTCCATTCCGGCTGCCCATCTTCACCCTGGCTGCCTATCTCTGCCCCTTCTACTGGTCTGGATGAATGTTTCTTCTTTAACTCCTTGGTTGTAAGACTTCCATACAGTTCAATTTTCTCTCAGTTCTGATTGTCTTTAATCGTTTTTAAATTTGTTGTTGTCTTTCTTTTGGTTGTGTGAGGAGGCAAAGTACATCTACCTGTGCCTCCATCTTGGCCAGAAGTCACCTAATGTTTTCAGATCTACTTTCTTTCAACAATGTTCAAGTATATAATATAATATTATTAGCTATAGTCACACTGTATGTCAGATTTCTCAGAACTTAATAAAATTACTCATCTGGAAGTTTGTACACTTTGATCAAATTATTCCCATTTCTGCCATTCCTCACTCCTCGGCAACCACCAGTGTACACTCTAATTGTATGACTTAGGCTTTTTTAGGTTCCACATATAAGTAAGAACATACGGTATTTGTCTTTCTCTGTGTGACTTACTTTGCATAGCATGATGCCCTCCAGGTTCATTTGGGTTATCTCAAATGGCAGGATTTTCTTCTTTTGTCTGGCTGAATAATATATCTACACACTATATACATACCTGTATCAATATCAGTGTAGACATATAATAATATTTTCTTTATCCATTCATCCATCAGTGAACACTTAGTTTGTTTCCATGTCCTGGCTAGTGTGAACAATGCTGCAAGGAACATGCGGATGCAGACATCTCTTCCAGATGGCAATTTCATTTCCTTTGGTCACAGACCCTAAAGTGGGATTGCTAGATTCTGCTAGTTCTATTTTTAATTTCCTGAGGAAACTCTATACTGTTTTCCATAATGGTTATACCAATTTACATTCCCACTAACAGTGCACAAGAGTTCTCCTTTCTTCGCATCCTCACCAGCTCTGTCTTTTCTTTTTGATGATGGCCATTCTAAAGATGTGAAGTGGTATCTCATTGTGGCTTTGATTTCCATTTCCCTGATGTGAGTATAATCTGCTATTAGTAAACCTAGCCAGTTTCTTTCAGCTACTTTTATATTTAATTTGTTCCCTTTTTTTTATCAGGTTTAACATGTCCCCATCTAGGTCCCACTGGGACTTAATCTTTGTCATCAGCCTGCCACCCAAGAATGAAGATGGGGCAGCTTGTGAGGTCTTAAAGGGATTGGCCTCTATATCATCTTCCAGTGTGGGAGACATACTAGCTCTTACAGGGAACAGTGGGATACCTCAAAATTTTTGAGTGCTCAATGGTGTCTGTATACCCAAAATCCTGAAGAACAGATATTCAGATATTTTTCATCCATGCGTAAAGTATCCCAGGTTTTCCCCAACAGAGTCCTTCTCTTTACCATAATAGACCTGACTTGGCTGACCATTTAAATGGCTCTGGGTCTCTTCAACACTATCAAGCATTAGTTGTGTCCTGTCTTTGTTCTTCCACTACTAGAGATAAGGACCTCATTATAATCTACCAAGGGTGTCTCTGGCTCTCACACTTAGCCTTTAATTGCTTCCCAGGGGACCCTAGTTGCCACTTATCCCTTTCCAGGGTGTCAATACAATTTATCAGTAACCAGCCAACTCCACTGTCTTTGTATTGTTCCATCTGTATTTTTAAAATGACTAAATTATCACAACTACAAGGGCAGTTCATTCTACTGGTATATTTCACTAGGGGTGAAATCTTTAGCGACCAGGCCACCATACTGTGCCAGGGAGTCTTTGTGCCCCAAATATCACTCATACATACTGTGGTCTTCTTTGTTTGCTAACGTATGAGTGAGTCAGTCTCCAAACCCTATTTTTTAACCTATTTCTAAGACCAATCCTAGTACCACTTATGTTTGCCCAGACTCCCAAAAAGTAGACACCAAAGTAGTATTAGATGTGCAAGAGATTTATTGGAGAAATATCTATGAAAGAAAAAGAAGATGAAGCTAGAGAAGACAGAAATAAAATTCAGAACAAGATGAGGCTTGACCTCTATAAATGAGTGGAGGGAAGAAAAAAGACTAGGTAGGAAGATTCTTAGACTGAAGTGCAGTTCTAAGAATGTTCTGGCCAGAATGAAGTGTCCTAGAGCCAAAGGCACAGTTGAGGAGTCCCCGATCTCCATGGGATGGATCTGCATTATTGCTCCTTTTGCTCCCACCCAATGCTCAGTCACTAGGTGAGGGCAGCCCATGGGGAAGCATGGCTCTTATTGCAAATGTGGTTGTGGATTCAGAAGGGCAGAAGCTGGGACCATCAGACAGTTATGTTGCCAGCAGCAGGAAATCTGAGCAGCACATTTTCATGGCTATAGGCGCCACAGCTCCATGCTGACTAGTCTATTAAATGTTGTCCTCTACAGTTCTGCAAAGCACCACCCCTAGATATCTCCATACTTCAACATCTACTGCATACATTTGCCTGGTTCAAATTTCAACATTTTCATTCCTTCATCATTTTCAACTCATGGGACCTTCCTTGCAACTTCACTGAAAAAATAGCACTCATAAGAAAGGAATTTCTACCACGTTATCACCATCTACAAGTTATCGTGCGCAGATTTCTTTTCCTCCTTCTGCTAGGAGGGGAAACCTGTCCTTCCATACAACAAAAACTAAATCCTCTGCTTGAATAGATCCCACTGCCCCCTGCTACTAAGGACAAAGCTCCAAAAGTGTGAGTTAGTCAGTCTGTCTCTTTCTCTCTCTCTCTCTCTACTGCACCATTTCTTTCCCCTCATTCCCCTCATAGAAAAACATGCTATCATTTAGCTTTTAAGAGTGTGGATGTGGACAACAGTGTGGTGGTTGCAGGAGGTAGGGGTGGGTGAAGCTGGAAGATGGTGTGGGGGGATACATGGTGATGGAAAAAATGTATGAATTTATGGGCATGAAGGCTTGGGAAATAGGAACTGGCCTTAACAGGATAGTGGCGTGTAGTTGGTATTTTTACCTGCAATAAATGATTTTTTCCAAACTCCATAGTCCCAGCAGAGTCTTCTTTGCCTCTGCGAAGAGGGGTTAAGCAGTCTGTGGCCAAGTCTGAATTCTGATATGGAACAAAGACCCGGAGACTTAAGAACCCTTGTCCTCTTTCTATTCATTTCTTATTCCTTCCCTCTTCTTCATCCTGTCTTTCCTTCTTGCTGTTTTTGTTCCCTGGTTCCATTTTCCCTGTGCAAATCCTTTGGGTGCTACAGAATGATCTAAGTCATTCATGAGGGTGGCATCATTGTTTTCACTCAGGGCTCGCTGATGAGTTACTGCTCCTGTAGTTGAGAAAGACACAGAAGGTAACCAAGCAAAGATTTCTCAACAGCTCTTGGTAGCCTGTCTATCTCTCATTTGCCTTTACCACATATTATTAAGTAAATATTTATTCCAAAACCTCTCTTTAAGGTACTCAAGCTCTAAAAATATTATACTGTCCCAAAATTAGAACAAAGAAATTTTCACAGGACACTGTTAACAATAAAACCAAAACCTCACTTCTTTTATATGTTGAGAGGTTCTCGGCTTAGACCAAGGTTTTGTCTTCCACTGGAGTCAGATTAATCTATTTACAACTGGAGCCTATCTGTACAGGGACCAGAGTCATTCCCAAGGCTAAAAGGGATCAGACAGGATATGCTTAAACCAATGATCAAAATCACCTAGAAGACTTATTAAAATTAAAATTATTGGAGCCACAAAAAACAAATTGACAGTAAGCAGAGGGGAGGAGGAGGGGATAACGAGGGGGAAAAGGGAAGGATCATAAAGGAACGTGTACAAAGGACGCGTGGATAAAGTGAAAAGAGGATGGGATCGAGGGTGGGTGGTGGGGGTGGGTGGCGTGGTGGAGACTGGTGGGGGCGAAATGGAGACAACTGTACTAGAACAACAATAAAAAATAAAAAATTAAAATAAAATAATAAAATTGTTGGGTCCAATCTACCAGAATTTTTGATTCATTAGGTCTGGGTAGAGCCCAAGAGTTTGCATTTGTAATGACTATTTTCCAGGAGATGCTGATGCTGTTGATATGTGGGAACCATAGCTTTAGACATTGTAAGCCAGGAATGTCTCTGAGAGTAGGATATATCATTCTACCCTCACCTCCCAGCCTCATGCACTTACAGTATGTCCTAGGGAGAGAGACAAAGTCAACAAAACATGTCTGAGGTTCTGGAGTGTGCATTGGCTTTGGTATCCCTGTAATTGAATTTAATGGCAGTAGGGGAGGGGAGCTATTCTCCTCAACATTAGCACAGACCACCAGCAGCTATGCATGTTGAGAGCGTTCAAAGGTCCTAGGGCATCAGAGATAATTCCTGGGAAGAATGACGAAAACAGAGGTAGCTCCTAGTGGAGTTACGAGTGTCACCTGAAACACAGTTGTTTGTCGTTGATGAGATGGTGATCTTTAACTCCTTTTGTTCAGAATTTCACCCAAAGCCTATGGGAGGCATCATTTTAGTATTAAATTGTAGTTATTGTATTTTCTATAATTAGCAATTTGCCAGTTGACTATATACAGAGTTTCAGCAGTGTGCACATTCAATAAATTGCAGATTGAATAAATTAATGCTATGATCTTATTTAAAGAATGAAATTTAAAAATTATCTACTTTAGGCCACACAGGTTGGTGACAGAATTAGATAGGAGAGAGAACATTCTATTCGGGTGCTTGGACCACATTAGTTACTATTAGTACTATGATTTTTTTAATCCTCACATGAGAATAAGTTTATTGATTTTAGAGAAAGGGAGACAGAGAGGGAGAGAGAAACATGGATCTGTTGCCTCCTATACGTACCCCTGATGCGGGTCGAACCTGAAACATAGGTATTTGCCCTGACTGGGAATTGAGCCCTTAACATTTTGGGGTATGGGATGATGCTCCAATCGACTGAGCCACTTGGCCAAGGCAGATATCCTTTTTAAAATGCTGACCATTTGGGTGTTGTTGCTACATGAAAAAGAGCAATTCTGTTATTGAATACTAGTAACACAAGGAAGAAAATGTGTTTGACTAATTTGGGAACATCTGAATGCACTGTTTGTTTGTTTGTTTGTTTGTTTTTGGACAAATCTGGGATTATTTAACAAGGCTCAAAGGTACAAAACTCCATGACCAGGCTGTGGGGAAGGAATTCCATTCTTCAGAAAAGGATGCTATGAAGAAGAAGGCAGGTAAACAAGCCATGCTGTTCATTTTGGGGTGAGGATGAAATCGTTTTTCTCCAAGTCTTCAAAAATGGATGCAATCTTCCTCCACAGAACAAATGTATACCAGGAAAATGAGATTGAGTCACAGACTGAAGAGAGGCAAGGAGCTTCTTTGTAGAAAGCAAGAGTAGGTTTGTTACTTCCAAAGCTGGATTATCTCTGGTTTTAGATAATACAGGGAAGCTAAAAGCGGTACCTAGAGTATAAATCTTCATAGGATCTTTAGGGAAGAAGGCTGTGTTTAGAGGCTATAGATTTTGTCTAATGTGCAGGCTTTAATGCTATTAGATAATTATAACACATATAGAGTTGGTGAATGCTTTGAAATATTGAAATATATAGCCTTAAACATTTCAGTTATGGTTACAGAGAAGTTGCACCTTTACTAACATATCGATATATCAGATTTTGGGGTGATAGCAGAAGTACTTTATGCATATTCCCAAATTTGGGAATTCACAAAGAAAGCTCCAGCAAGTTTCCTATTGTATGACTGCACTGAGTGACAAAGTTATATTTAAAGAGGGCCATTCTCATAGCATGGATTGACAAAATATTTCCCGGAGGAGCGGACCCTCCTGTCATTTTCCAAATGCTAACTGCTTATGAAATTAAGAGCTCACGTCCCTCCCCACTGATGATTTTCAAAGTAAAATATTTAGCAGTTTTGTCATTATCACCACCCGTGCAGGGATCTTCTCCACAGAGGTGGCTTAAAGCAGCGGATCCAAAACTGAGCTGCACTGAGAATTAGATGGAGTAATTTTTTAAAATCCTGATACCCAGGCTACACCCCAGACAATTAAATCACACTATTGGTGATGAAACCTGGGCCTCAGTTATTGTTTTAATTTTAACTTTATTTTTAAAGCTTTGTTGAGGTATAATTAACATACAAAGAGCTGTACACATTTAATGTATGCGTGTGATGAGTTTAGACATATAGCAACATTGACAATACCAATATGCCATCAAGGTAACAGGTATGCAACTCCTCCCAGAGTTTCCCTGTGTTCCTGTTTTTTTGTTTTGTTTTGTCTTTGTGCTAAAACACTTAGCATGCGATTTGCCCTCTTAATGAATTTTGAATTCTGTTACTGTTAACGTAGTTACCATTTGTCACAGTTAGCACACTGTTAACATAGGCACTATGCTCTGTAGCAGATCTCTAGAACTTATTCATGTAGCATAACTGACCATGTATGCCCATTGAATAACAATTTCCCACTTTCTCCTCCACGCAGCCCCTGGCAACCACTATTGTCCTCTCTGCTTCTGTGAGTTTGGCTATTTTTGGTAATTCATGTAAGGGGAATCATGCAGTAGTCATCCTACTGCGACTAGCTCGTTTCATTTAGCATAATGTCCTCAAAGTTGCCACAAATAGGATTTCCTTCTTTCTTAAAGCTGGGTAACATTGCACTGTATGTATACAATAGTTCCCCCTTATCTGCGATAGCACTTTTCGAGGTTTCAATAACCTGCAGTAAATTACAGTCCAAAAATGTAAAATTCTAGAAATAAACAATTCATAAGTTTTAAATTGAATGTCATTCTGAGTAACTGGGTAAAATCTTGTGATGTCTCACTCCGTCCTCCCAGGACATGACTTATCCCGTGGTCTGCACATCCACAGCATGTGACCCCACCCTTCACAGTCTTGGTTAGCAGATCAGCTGAGAGGTGGCGCCCTGCTTGTTGTTTTCAAGTGATCCTTATTTTCACCTGATAGTGACTCCCGAAGTCCGAGAGCAGTAATGCTGCCAACTTGAATATGAAGCCATAATGTGCTTCCTGTACGTAAAGGTGTCAGTTCTTGATGTTGGTAAAGAAAAAAAGTCGTATGCTGAGGTTAATAAAGTCTATGGTGAGGAAAAAATGTATCTGTGGAATTGCGAAGAACGAGTTCGTGCTGGTTTTGCTGTCACACCTCACACTGCAAGAGTTACAGCCACAGTGCATGATGTGCCAAGTTAAGATGAAGACGGCATTAAATTTGTGGATGGAAGACATGATGTCATCATGGCTCGACGATCCTCCTGAATTATCGTCAGAAGGTCAATAGCAGTCAAACGCTGAGTCACAATTCCTACGTCATTCACTTCACTTCATCTCATCATGTAGGTGCCTTATATCATCACAAGAAGAGTGATGATAATACATTAACATATTTTGAGAGAGGGAGGGAGAGCTCCATATAACTTTTATTGTAGTATATTGGATCATCTGTTTTATTATTAGTTATTGTTGTTAATAATTTACTGTGCCTAATTTATAAATTAAACTTTATTTTATATATATATATATATATATATATATATATATATACAAACATACACACATATATATATATGTGAAAAATAGTATATATATGGTCTGGTATCATCTGCTTTTTCAGGCTTCCACTTGGGGTCTTGGAAAGTATCACCAACAGGTAAGAGGATATTTCTGTATATCAAATTTATTTATTCTTTTAAAGTCCTGAAGGTCAGAGTGTTGAGTGGGTCTCATGAGTCTAAACTGACATATCGGCAGAGCTGTGTTTCTTCTCTTGAATCTGTTCCTTGCCTTTCCCTGCCTTTGGACGCTGCCTGAATTCTTTGGCTCGTGACTCTGATTTCTACTTCCATTATTTCACTTGTCTCTGACTCTCACTTCCCTGCCCCTCTCTTCTAAAGGACCTTTGTGATTACATTGGGCCCACCCAGATTTTCCAGAATGATCTTCCCATCTCAAGATCCTTAACCGAATCATATCTGCAAAGTTTCTTTTGCCACGCAAAGTAGCATATCCACAGGTTTGGGGGATTCAAATGTGAATATTCGGGGGGCTATTATTTTACCTGCAACAGTGTAAATAAGTTACCATGGGATGAAGACATGACCAGAACATTGTTGAATTCACATTTTATTAACTTGGGACCCATTTTACTAGTGGCATCGGTCCCAATACTGATCAGTAATGCACATCCACAGTCACTCTCTAAAATATCACATATGATGGAAAAAATTTGTAATCACCATCTGTCTCATTCAATTTCAACAAATTTGTTCAAAGGAAATACCTGAGACACAAGTTTTTCCCTAAAAAACTAGTTGTCAATGTGGGTGCACTTAAATTTTAACATCTTTGCCAATTTTAGTTGTTTGAATAATACATCATCACATGTAATAACAGTGTGTATTTCTTGATTACGCTAGTATGCTTGTTTTATGATTTTCAAGGCCCTTACAGTTGCAATATAGTAGGACACATGCCTCTCTAGTTTGCTCTTCCTGTCTCATCAATCATTCCACAGATATTTTCTAGGTGCCCCCTGGGTGTTGTAGTGTTCTCGGTGCTGAGTCGAGGGACCCCAGAGATGGCTCTGCTGGATTCACATGTACACACAATAGACGAGCCAGCCTTTGAACTCTGAACACCTGGGAACATCAACCACCAGTCTAGGGACTCACTTTGAATGTCTCACATTCAGACTCTCCCAAAGAGAGTATCTGGGTTACATAATTGGGCTCCAACACATAGAGAGTGCCCCTGTAGAGCAGAGCAATGGTGGGCCCTGTCTCACAGACTGCAGGCCAGCCCACGAGTGGCTACAGATGCTCATTCCTAGTCAAACTGCTCTGTCTGGTACCCGCTCACGAGAGCTGTAGCATGGGCGCTGCACTTCAAAGACCCTCAGATGGAAGTGTGGAGCATCACAAGCTTTGTGGGGTTTCTCAGAATGAGGCAGTTTATTTAGGAGGAAACATGCTTAGTTTATCCAGGAAAAAAGGCAGCTGACAATGCAATCACTGCTTATTTCCCCACTTACCATTATTTCTTATCTTTTACCCTTATTATGTCTGGATACAGTTCAACCAATTCATCTTTTAATTGCAAACTGTTGTTTTGTCATCTTGTTTTTTTAATTTCCTGATTCTTACATTTTATTGAGAATGCAAAGCAGAAGTTTTCTAATATTCTGATTCTTAATGTAATTTTTTAAAACTATGGTTTACCTTTGCATCAGGAGCTCAGTGGTTTCTTGTTTTATGTTCAAGAATTCTGAACTGTATGCTATATCACTTCTATTTTCAAATAATTAAAGTCTACCCAGACTCAGTGCTTATCACACACAGAGCATCAATGCCTCTGTCTCCCTCACCAAATAACAATCATTAGAATTCTACTCTCATTTTTGAAGCCACTAATTAAATATTTGGTTTCTATCTGGTATAGTTTTTCTGAACTCACTTCCTGAATTTATTCTCTAGTCTGCCTAGGTGGCTATGAATTAATTTCTAGGTATTTAGAAGTAATATGTAGTGTGTCTCTTGTCCAAAACAGCACATCTTGTCCACAAATTCACAAGTTTCCTGCTTTTAAGGGACCTTTTTGCCTCTGAGCCTTTCAATTCCCACCTTCATGTTTCAAGCTGCCCCACACCAAGAGCTCACTTCCACAAAAGCAACATTAGGTATTCAAAAATGTAGTCCCAGAATCAAGATAGAAAAAGACCTTGCTTCATGAATGTGCTATTGTAGTTGTTTGGGAACTGCAAACCCAATTTGCCTCTGAGGAGACGGCAAAGGATAGAAGGGCAAGCGGCCTCCAAAATCTCAGAGCGTGAACACTGGCTGCTTCACCACAGACCCCTGGTTGCTTAGCTTGGGCTCAGGGCCTGTGGGGATGGGGCTTTGAGCAGCATGAGCGTATGAAGGAGATGGTGCAGCAAAGGCCATGCTACACTGCTGGCCAGGGAAGCAGCTGGCAGGTGCAGTCGCCTCGGCAGGTGGCTGACAGATCAGGTCATCCTGCTTCCACTGGGGTCAGACTTCTTTGTGTGCCCACAGAAAGTTCTTCCAGAAATATCTAATGGGCATTTCACAGCAGTCCAATTTTACTGAACCAGATTACACCAGAGTCAGTGGCATTTGATGTTAACACCGTCAATGATTCCATTCGTCTCCAGTGTCTGGTTAGAGAAAGGGACAAGGAAAATAATTTTTTTAAAAGTGAGTAAAGCTTCTAGCCTTTTCTATTCAGCAGGTTTAATTTTTAAAAATTGTTTTACTAGTGGTAAAGAGGGCTTCTTTCAAACCATCTTCAGAAATGTGAGCAGTAACAGAAAGAGCCTAGCCAGGTTAGAAGAAAACAAAACAGTGATGTTAATGGAACAAGAACAATTCCCAATGATATATAAAGGTCAATGCTTTGGAACTGAAAGAGTAACAGCAACGAGTGACACACCTTGATTGTCGAGAGTGCCATGGGGAAGTGCACTGAGTTGAGGATTCGGCGGGCAGTTATGAGTGTGGTCTGTACTGGAGGGTGATCCTTAAAGTTCTGGGCTTCCAGCAATTTTGTGGGTGGAAGCTCAGAGTAAGGATTTTCCTTTGTTACATTTTTATGGACACTCATTCTTTGGTTGTAGCATTGACCTTCAGCTACTATGGATGCTGGGGAGGCAGGGTTCCTGGAGTTGTCGTGATTACAGCACTCAGCAGAATAGATATATCTTTCCCGCAGTTCAAATGTGAGGTTAAAAGAGTGAAGCCATCATTTAAAGAAGATGGGGAAATAAGTTAAAATCACCTCACAGAGGTAAAGAGGAAATAAATGGCATGATTATAAAAGAGGTATTTCTTTTATGGGAATAATCAAATCACCTCAGAGGTAGGAATCCACATTCAAACAACATTTCCCTGCACCCAAACTAGCAAGCAAAGCATAAGCAAATCCTGCATTTCAGAAAATGGCAACATTTAAAAAGCCAAGGAAAATTTGCATCCTCTGGGTGGTATTTTCTTGCATAAGACAATAGTGAGACCAGTAATGTGTTTCCTACACATTGGAAATTATTGCAGAAATTCTGAGTCTGTGTGCAGGAAGATAGAAAGATACTTTGGAATAGAAGGATGATACCCAACCAACTCACTGTTTTCTTCATGATCGTCTATTTGCTTGAGTCCTTGACAATAATTTTGCAGAGTAGCCTAACTGTTGCGGTGCTGAGCAGAGAGTGGGTACAGGTCAAAAGACTATCACCTGTGGACATGATTTTCATCAGCCTGGGCGTCTGCCGCTTCTGTCAACAGTGGTCATCAGTGCTGTCCAATTTTTGCACCTATTTCAGCCCTAAATTTGTACTTCGGTACATATCAGTCTTCTGGGAATATACTAACACTCTTACATTCTGGTTAACCAGCTTGCTTGCTGTCGTCTACTGTGTCAAAATATCTTCCTTTACCCACCCCGTCTTCCCCTGGCTGAGGTGGAGAATTTTGAGGTTGGTTCCCTGGATGTTGCTGGGCTCTCTGCTGATCTCCTCTGCAGCAATCATTTTTTCAGTTGTTAGGCATCACAACGAGGTTCAGTTACTCTCCATGATGCAGTTCCCTGGAAACAACACTGTGGCTGAGAAACTTAAGACCTTTGTGGAAAATATTATGCTATCTCAGCAAATGGTTGTGCTGGCTATTCCTTTCCTCCTGTTCCTGGCCTCCACGATCCTGCTCATGGTCTCATTGACCCAACACTCGGGGCAGATGCAACACCACCACACTGGCCACAGCAACTCCAGCGTGAAAGCTTACTCCACTGCCCTGAGGTTTCTTGCCTTCTTCATCATCGTTTTCACCTCTTACTTTCTGAGCATACTCTTCTCCACTATTCACGTCCTATTGCGAACAGAATCCTGGTTCTGGGTCGGGGAAACTGTCATCTATGGTATAGTCTGTATTCATTCCACTTTGCTAATGCTGAGCAGCCCTAAATTAAAAAGGGTTTTAAAGGCAAGCTGTTGTGGCCTAGAAGTTGCATGAGGCACCAGGTAAAACAAGACCCCTGAGCAAATGGGAGCTTGCATTGATGCAACTAATACCAACAATCAACATTACTCTCAACAATCCCTTATGTGATAGTAATGCCCCATAAATGCAAGCAAGCTTCATTCTCTTCCATTCCCACAGCCATTCATCTGTAAACAATCAGTCCTTTCTCTATTCTATGCCACTTCTTTCTTTTCCCTTTCCACAGCCCCCAGGTTGGTCTCAACTTTCTCATGGCTTCCCCATCTCTCCTTGGTCTTCTCTGCCTCTGGAGTTTTGCTACAAGTGTATTCTACACAAGAGAGCCAAAATCATGATGTCCACGCATCATATTTATTTTATACATTTCATGGCTGCAAATTACTGCACACGTTAATATGAACAGGAATAGCTCTCCCACAAGAATGCATTGCCCACACCCTGAAGGTTCCCTGTGCTAAGGCTTCAATTAATTAATTTTTCTAAATGTAGTCAAGAAAATGGCCATCTTTCTTACTCTTTGGTGCATCTGGACCTTTATCCAATGACATACCTTTTCTTACTTGTTTCTCTTCCAAATATGTGCCTTTATTCCTTTAAAACTCAAGTCAAAACTTAACTCTTCTTTCATTTCCATTTGTGAAAGCATTATATTCTCCCCAGAATAGAAAACTGCTTATCCAATCTAGGTTCATCCTAGAACATCTCCAAATATGGAACTTAACTGGGTCCATTTCACATGGTTTCCATTGGCAGGATTCTCGCCCTTCGATTGTACTACGATTTGGAATGAACTGTCTAAAAAGATTCCCAGACTGAGTTTAGCTGGTTTTCTTCCATATATAATCCAGATGTTATCTGGGAACTCTTCTTATTTCATAAAGTCTGAGTGACATTGGCTTAAGTTCTCTATATTTTTCTATTCCTTCCTCTGTGATGGTCCCAAACCCTCCCCAAATGGATGAGAATGTGAGAACCATATAATAATCAATTAATAATCACCTATAGGACTTTCTTGGACTTTAGAAGTCCTTTTAGGCCTCCCCAATCCCACAGGCTTCTTTCATACCCTTTTCCTTGTAAGACCCAGTCCCACCTTCTCCCTGTGGCATCTCTCTCATGTTCTTCTCTTCCCTCTCACCCACTAGCAACAAAGTATCTTGGTAATAGCCAACTCCCAGGCCTTTGGGTCTCAGCTTCCACCTGCTTCAGGCACTTGGGGTATTTTTCCTAAAGGCAGTGAGTGTCATCTCTTAAGGCTCTCTGGTGCCGGAGGTTAAGAATACAATTTTTATTTACCTTTTATATATATTGGGCTCATCTGGCAAATGGAACTTCTGGCTCTGCCATTAGAAGACTGAGATACCTCCTGAGAGAAAACTGTCTTATAGGGAAAAGGATGAGGGTACTTCAAGCTTGACTATGAAGGAAACACTTGGTCCTCGGAAGGGAATGGAAATTTCTGATCTGGTCTTAAGTCTACCACTTCGATTTGTCTCCCAGTCAAGTCATCCTTGAATTAATATCTGAAACTGAGGGCGTGAAACGTAAGTACAAGCTGGAAGACCACGTTCACCAAAGACACCGTGCCATTTGGCACACGTCAGCAGCATCTCTACTGCTGCACAGAAAGGCGAGTACAGCGTGCCTTCCCTCTTCAGAACAGTCTGCCGTGCCGCCTGGGCATCTCCCAGGCTCCAGTGGTTCAACTATAGCAGAAGGTGGGATGGAACCTGGTGGGTGCAGTGATGCCTGAGGGGAAGAGTCGTAACCAGAGGAAATGGGACTCAGTAGAAAAAAGGAAAATAAAAGGTAGATATCAACATTGTATTATATGGCCAGAGACTTCTAGGAATACTTAGGCTATGGGGAGGTAAATGGAAAGAGTTTAGGATCCTGACAGAGTAAGTGGGACAAAAGCCAGTAAAATCTGAATTAGTGCTATTGATCATTTGTTTCCATATTGTGCATGTTCTAAAATCTGAGATAGATGGAAGAAACAGAAACTGTTTCCTTTATATTTGCCTAAGTAGAGAATAGGGGAAAAAAGAAACGCATATACAGACACTCTTCCAGAAGATGTTAAATATTTCTAATACTCTTATTGTCTTCTTTTTCATTAACTGCAATGGAAAACTTATCCTGGAAGTGAATGATGTAGGGGTATTAGTTGGGAGGAATCCAGAAATAAAGTTAAATAAAAAAACAGAAAGAATAGCTATCTCTTATCTTTGGGGCACCTAATAATTCCCAAAGAGCTTTTAACTACACTTTCTACTGGAAGGACAGGTCAAGATTATTCAATCTGACTCAGCTGGAAAACAAACCTAAGATGGTCAAGTAAACTGCCTAAATTCACAAGACTAGTTAATATCATACCTAAGAACCAAGGGGAAAAGAGAGAAAACCAAGGGATAAATTTTAAAGAAGCAAAGAGTTTAATTTTGGATAAAGGTGGTTAGGATTTAAAGGGAGGTGCAGGGCCAGGAATGAGGGTGGGAGCAGGGCATGGGCTGGGCGGAGGAGGGCAAAGCAGAAAAACTTGGGACAACTCTAATAGAATAATAACATATTTTTAAAAATAAAGAGGCATTTCACTAAACGCCCATATATTCCAAATAAAACTTAAAATTTTTCTGGGAAAAAAAATCCAAAACAAAGGGAGGTGCTTTAGAAAGATTAATGGAACTGTTTGGACCAAGAACAAGGAAGTTCTTTTGAGAGTTTGAGGTTGCTTGCTATGAACTGCGGGCACCAAGGGGCTATGCACCTGTGTTGTCCAATCTGTAAGTAGGCTGCCTTGTAACACTTTTACTAACACTCATTCACACCCTCACATAAAGTGTGTTGCAGGATAACTCAGGACAAACAGGAAGCAGAAGATAAAGAAGTGTGTGTTTCTGGATTTAAGTAGCACATATCTAGACACTTGTGGGTGGTAGCATGGGATTTAGTAGGAGCTATGTGAAACCTATAGCCCAGCACCGGTATATAAACATATGTATGTCACACATACATCAAACCATTGACAACTGGAAAGCAGACCCTCCACCATTCACACAATGCCCCATGTGGAGGAGACTGGCAAAAATGGTGAACTCCTAGTAGCACCTGACATGAAGTCTGTGTCTAGTTAATTTCTATGCCCGCTCCCATCCCCACTGTTCAGGTTACATGGGCTCAGAAACTTCAGTTGCACCATTTGCCTATATTGGAGCATGGTATTCAAGACTTTTCAAGATCTGCCTCTGGTCTACTGGTCAGTCCTTAACTGCCAATCATCCCCAACATAAACCCAAGTGTTTGCACCTGATGCATCTCTTCATTGTTTTCTGAATATCCACGCTTAGCTCTACCTCCTCACGTTTGTTGCTGCTATGTACCTTACTTGGCACCAAATGTATGCTCTATCCCACAGTTACATTTTCCACCATAGCACTAGGCAGCACCTCCATTACATCACATAGTTATCATTTCTTTTTTGTGGTGAGAACATTTAAGACATAGTCACTTAGCAACTCTCAAATACATAATACAGCATTCTACTCTGTTTGTACAGCTTTGGCTTTTTTTAGATTCCAAATCTAACCAATAACATACAATATTTGTCTTTCTTTGTCTGACATATTTCACTTAGCATAATACCCTCAAGTCCATTCATACTGTTGTAAATGGCAGGCTTGGTTTCCTTCTTTCTCAGGATTGATTTCCTTTATTCTCATGTCTGAATAATATTCGTGTGTGTGTGCGCGTGCGTGTGTGGCATCTTTATCATCTGTTGATGGGCCCTTAGGTCATTTCAATATTTTGGCTAGTGTGAATAATGCTGCAATAAACATGGGAGTGCAGATACTTCTTCCATATCCTGATTTCATTTGAATATATACTCAGAAGGGGGATTGCTGGATCACGTGGCGGTTCTATTTTCAATTTTTGCAATCTCCATGCTGTTTTCCATAGTGGCTGAACCAATTTACATTTCATCAACAGTCACAAGTGTTTCCTTCCTCCACATCCTCAATATCACTTCTCTCTTGTCTTTTTTGGTGATAGATACTCTAACAGGTGTGAGGTGAAACCTCGTTGTGGTTTTGATTTGTATTTCCCTAACAAATACTGCTCTTGAGCATCTTTTTATGTAACAGTTGGCCATTTGTCTGTCTTCTTTGTAAAAATGTCTATTCATTTCCTCTGCCTTTTTTGAATGGTATTTTTTGTTTTTATAAGTGAATTTTATGAGTTCTTAATATATTTTTAATATTAATGGATATTAAACCCTTATCAGATATATGGTTTGTAAATATTTTCTCCTATTCCATAGATTGCCTTTTTTTATTATTTCTTCTGCTATACAAAAACATTTAAATTTGATGCAGTCCTGCTTGATTTTTGCTTTTGTTGCTTGTGCTTTTGGTGTCATATCCAAAAAATCGTTGCCAAGACCTATGTCAAGGAACATTGTGCCTGTTTTCTTTTAGGAACTTCACAGTTTGGGGTCTTATGTTTAAGTCTTTAATCCATTTCGAGGTAATTTTTGTGAGTGGTGTCAGATAGGGATCCAGTTTCATTCTTTTTCATGGGATTATTCAGCTTTCCCAACACCATTTATTGAAGAAACTATTCTTTCCCCATTGAGTGTTCTTGGCTCCCTTGGCAAATATTAGTTAACCGTGTATGTGAAGATTTCTTTCTGGTCTCTCAATCTGTTCCATTGGTCTGTGTGTCTATTGTTGTGTCAGTACCACACTGTTTTGATTACTACAGCTTGGTAATATAGTTTGAAATTAGGAAATGTGATGCTAGTTGAGTTACTTTTTCCCAGAATCACTTTGGCTATTCAGGGTCTTCTGTGGTTCTATATAAATTGTAAGATTTTTTAAAAATTTCCATTAAAAATGCCATTGGAATTTTGATAAGGATTGCACTGAATCTATAGAAGGCTTTGGGCAGTAGGGGCATTTTAACGATATTAATTCTTTCTATCCATGTACATGAGATCTTCCAGTTGTTTGTATCTTCAATTCCTTTCATCAAAATTTTGTACTTTTCAGTGTACAGATCATTTACCTGCTTGGTTAAATTTATTTCTAAGTATTTTACTGTTTTTGAATCTATTGAGAAAGGGATTGTTTTCTTTATTTCTCGTTTAGATAGTTCATTGTTAGTGTAGTGTAACTGATTCCTGTATGCCAATTGCGTATCCTACAAATTCGCTGAATTCGTTGATTAGTTCCAACAGTTTTTTGGTTGAATCTAGGATTTGTTACTAATATCATCATATAATCTGTACATAGACAATTTTACTGCTTCTTTTCAAGTTTAGTTGCTTTTTATTTCTTTATCTCACCTGATTGTTATAGCAGAACTTGATAAAACTGAGCACCCTTGTCTTGTTTCTGATCTGAGGGAAAAAGCTTTCAACATTTTACTGTTGATCATGATATCCCTTATATACCCAATTTGTTGAGGAGTTTTATCATGAAAGGATGCTGGATGTTGTCAAATGCTTGGTTTGCATCTACTGAGATAATTATTCGATTTTTATTTTTCATAATATTAATGTGATGTGTCTTATTTATTTATTTATTGTCAACACTACAGATATCCCCCATCCCCCTCACCCTTTGTCCACGTCTACCCAGGTTTGCTCCCCACCCTGGCCTTCACCACATTGTTGTCTGTGCCCACAGGCTATGCATATGTGCATATATGTGATTTGGCTAATTTCTTCCAGTCTCCCCACCTCCTTCCTCTCTGACAGGTCTCAGTCTGTTCCATGTATCCATGCCACTGGTTTTATTTTGTTCATCAGTTTCATTTGCTCATTAAATTCCACATATGAGTGAAATCATATGGTATTTGTCTTTCGCTGACTGGCTTATTTCACTCAGCCAGTGAATATTCTCCAGGTGCATCCATGCTGTGGTAAAGGGTAAGAGTTCCTTCTTTTTTAAAAAAAAATATATTTTATTGATTATGCTATTACAGTTTTCCCATTTTCTCCCCTTTATTCCTTTCTGCCCCACCCCACCCTCACTCCCCACCCTTTAGTTTTTGTCCATGGGTAATACACATAAGTTCCTTGGCTTCTACATTTCCTACACTATTCTTAACCTCCCCCTGTCTATTTTCTACCTACCATTTATGCTACTTATTCTCTGTACTTTTTCCCCCTCTCTCCCCCTCCCACTCCCCTGTTGATATCCCTCCATGCCTTATATAAATCCCTTTAACATTTCAGATAATAAAGGCTGGGTGATGATGAACTCCTTGAACTTGGCCTTATCTGAGAAGTACTTTATCTGCCCTTCCATTCTAAATGAGAGTTTTGCTGGATAGAGTATTCTTGGATGTAGGTCCTTGCCTTTCATGACTTGGTATACTTCTCTCCAGCCCCTTCTTGCCTGCAAGGTCTCTTTTGAGAAATCAGTTGACAGTCTTCTGGGAATTCCTTTGTAGGTAACTGTCTCCTTTTCTCTTGCTGCTTCTAAGATTCTCTCCTTTTTTTAAATCTTGGGTAATGTAATTATGATGTGTCTTGGTGTGTTCCTCTTTGGGTCCAATTTCTTTGGGACTCTCTGAGATTCCTGGACTTCCTGGAAGTCTATTTCCTTCACCAGATTGGGGAAGTTCTCCTTCATTATTTGTTCAAATAAGTTTTCAATCCCTTGGTCTTCCTCTTTTCTTTCTGGCATCCCTATGACTCGGATGTTGGGACGTTTAACAATGTCCTGGAGGTTCCTAAGCCTCTCCTCATTTTTTTGAATTCTTGTTTCTTCATTCTTTTCTGGTGGGATGTTTTTTTCTTTCTTCTGGTCCACTCCATTGATTTGAGTCCCAGTTTCCTCTTCATTTCTATTGGTTCCCTCCTCATTTCCTTTAGCATATCCTTCGTTTGTTCAACTAATTGTGACCAACTTTCATCCAATTCTGTAAGCATCCTGATTACCAGTGTTTTGAACTGTGCATCTGATAGGTTAGCTATCTCTTCATCACTTAGTTGTATTTTTTCTAGAGCTTTGATCTGTTCTTTCATTTGGGCCATTTTTTTTCTCGGCACACATGTTCCTTTAAGGGGCGAAACCTTAGGTGTTCACCAGGGTGGGGTAACCCACATCACTGTGCTGTGATGCTGCCTGTGGGGGCGGTGCCTGAGAGAACAATGGCACTTGCTCCACTCTCCGTACTTCCCCTCCTACCCACAAGAAAGTTGGGCCCTTCTTTCCTGGCTTCAGGGTGGGTAGGCAGGCTTGCGGAGTTCCAAGTCCTTGTGGGTCTCTCCAATGAACTCTCCTGTGAGGGCGGAGTTCGTCCCGCTTCAACCCCCACAGGTGTTTTCAATCAGTGGTTTGAGGCTTTATTTCCCTGTGATGGTGGGTTACGTGGTCTGCTCCGCTCCCCAGCTTTTTCTCCTGGTTTATCTGCACACGAATGAGGAAACACCCTGTCCACCAGTCTCAGCCCTGCTGGGTCTGGGTCAGCCCGCCGTGGGTCTCTCTCTAAATCTGTGAGTTATGCCACTGATAATTTAGTAGGAATTGTGTTGAATCTATGGATTGCTTTGAGTTGTATGGACATTTTGATGATATTAACTCTTCCAATCCATGACCATGGTATATGCTTCCTCCTGTTTGTGCCTTCTTCCATTTCTTCTTCAATGTCCTATAGTTTGCTGAATACATGTCTTTTACCTTCTTCATTAAGTTTATTCCTATGTACCTTATTTTTTTGGTTGCAATGGTAAATCAGATTGTTTTCTTAGTTCCTCTTTCTTGAGAGTTCATTATTTGTGTATAAAAGTGACACCAGTTTCTGGATATTAATTCTGTATCCTGCTATTTTGCCAAATGTATTTATTAGATAGTAGTTCTTTGGTGGAGTCTTTATGGTTTTCTATGTACAATAGCATGTCATTTGCAAATATGGACAGTTTTTCTTCCTCCATTCCAATTTGGACACCTTTTAGTCCTTCTTTTTGTCTGATCACAGTTTCTAGGACTTCCAATAACTATGCTGAATAAGGATGGTGAAAGTAGACGTCCTTATCTTGTTTCTGATCTTAAGGGAAACACTTTTAGTTTTTGCCCATTGAGCATGATGTTGTCTATAGACTTTTTATATAAGGACATTTTTGTGTCGATATATGAGCCCTCTACTCCTGCTTTGCTGAGAGTTTTTTTTTTTATCATAAATGGGTTCTGGATTTTATTGAATGCTTTTTTCTACATCTATTGATATGATCATATGACTTTTATTCTTCAATTTGTTTATGTGACATGTCATATTTTTGACCAACCCTGCATCCTTGTCCCCAGAATAAATCCCTTTTGGTGTTGGTGTATAATCTTTTTAATGCATTGCTGGATTCAATTTGCTAATATTTTGTTGAGGATCTTAGCATCTATATTCATTAGGGATATTTATTGATTTATGTAGTTTGAGTCATCTCTGCATCCCAAGGATAAACCCCACTTGATTGTGGCGTGTGATCCTTTTAATGTGCTGATGAAGTTGGTTTGTTAATATCTGTTGATGATTTTTGCATCTATGTTTATCAGTGTTTTTGTCTGGTTTTGGTATCAGGATAATGTTGGCCTTATAAAATAAGTTTGGAAGTATTTCCTTCTCTCCAACTTATCGGAAATTTTTGAAAAGATTGGTGTTAATTCTTTTTTAAATGTTTTGCATAATTCACCAGTAAAATCATCTGATGTTGGGCTTTTCTTATGACTTTTTAAATTATTATTGGTTTAATCTCCATACTCATTACTGATCTGTTTATATATTCTTCATGATTCAGTCTTGGCAACTTTTGTTTCTAGGGATTTACACTTTTATTCTAAGTTACCCATTTGTTGGTATATAATGGCTCATAATAGTTTCTTAAGATCCTATATATTTTTGTGGTATTAGTTAGAATATTATTTGAGTCGTCTCTCTTTTTTTCCTTAGTCTAGCTAAAGGTTTGTTAATTGTATCTGTTTCAAAAAACAGCTATTAGTTTTGTTGATGCTTCCTATTACATTTTTAGTTTCTATTTCATTTATTTTTGCTGTGACCTTGGTTTGTCCATCCTTTTGCTTACTTTGGGCTTAGTTTATTCTTTTTTTTTTTTTCCTAGTTCCTCGAGGTATAAAGTTAGGTTGTTTGAGACCTGTGTTTTTTGTTAATTTATATATTTATCACTTTAAACTTCCCTCTAAGAAAGAGGCAGTGGGTTCCACAGTGGGGCAAGAGCTGAGAGGGGTTTAATGGGTAAGTGTCTCTACCAGGGAAAGATAGATAATCCCCTTAGGGTCCTGAAGAACAGCCTGCATTTGGACTTCTTTCCCAACAGGGGGCACTAATGGACAGTTTACAATAGCACCTACCAATTAAGAGTTAAATTTTACTTCTCCCACCTCCGCATCTCCATGGTCTTATAAGAGCAAGAAGAAGAGGAAGCAGTAGAGGAATGAAAGAATTGAATTCCTACTTTCTTTCCTGCCAGTAACCAATCTTTATGTCAGACCTAAGATAGGGGAAAAGATGAAGACTTTAATTAGATACAACATTAATGTTTTGATTTAGACCCTTTATAACCTGCAAACAACAAACCTATATAATCTATATTGCCATCAGGAGGTGAGATCTCTGGAATATGTTTGGTTATAGAAAATCTTATTTCATCTGAGCTCATTCTATTCAATAAATTTATTACATAAGACAGAAAAGTGAATAAGATAACTCTACACTTTCGCTGAGACTTCTTGTCAGGCGCTGTGTATTACACTTCCCTTATAAAAAGACCCTGACACACACACACCAGTGTGGTGATGGCCAGAAGGAAGAGGGGGCTAGGGGCTGGGTAGAAGTGGGTGGGAGGAGGAGGTGGGGAAATGGGCATATCTGTAATAGTGAAGAAAGAGAGACAGAGAAAGAGAGGGAGAGAGAGAGAGAGAGAAAGAAAGAAAGAAAGAAAAGGGAGGAAGGAAGGAAGGAAGGAAGGAAGGATGGATGGATGCAAGGAAGGAAGGAAGGAAGGAAGGATGGAAGGAAGGAAGGAAGGAAAGGAGGAAGAAAAGAAAGAAAAAGAAAAAAGACCCTGAGATAAATTCCTTTCTCAGAAGGAGCTAAACCAAAGACTAAGGTAAAGGCCTGCCTCTAATGATCCTTAGTTTTCCAGCCACCACAGTTTTAGATACACCACATTATCATTCCCTGTATCTAAATCCTGATAGAGAAACCTTAAATTTGGGGCTTGATCACAATACCTTTGTACATAGGAACTCCTGAGCAAAACATTGAGTTCTTGTCTCCTTTTCATTCTGGTGTTTGTGTTTATATTTTGTTAATGGTGTTATTGTTTTGTGTCTATGATCCTCATGGTACATGCATTTCTATTGTAAATTGTGGCAAGTTCTTTCCGGAAATTGGTCTTATGAAAGGTTAAGAAAGAGCAAGAAGAGACGGAAAGGCTACCAAAGATAATAGTATAAGTAGCATCGTAGCAATATAACACTCATGACATAACTGCAATTATAAGCACATTTAAAAAAAATATCCAGATTTACTTTTATTCCAGAAATGCACAGTAAGGGAAAAAGTTGGAGAACTCTTTCCTATAAAGCCTAGAGGATTATCTACTTATGATCAGTGTGAAATAACTTATTCCTGTGACTGTGACGTCAAAATGTGTCTTCGTAAGAGGGAAATGTATCTTCCTTGGTCTGTCTAGACGTAGCTTTTAATGGAATCCTTGAGGTTCTCTCACAATCTATTAGCCATGTCTCCAACTCCAAAACAACATTTCTTTAAAATTGTTATTTTTAAAATAAAACTTACAACATTGACCCTAAGTATGAATTTATTTTCTGCTAGTTTTGGCAGCAAGATACACAGTCATATAAACTATATCTCAGTGCCAAGTTTCTTCACATAATTTTTTAGGTTGTGGACAAAAAAGAGGTCTGTTAGGCAGGATGGAGAGGAAACCGAAGCGGGAAGGAGAAGGAAGACACGCCTCACTCCGTAAGTCAGCATTCCCGGTCAGATCAGATTGCCAGGTGTTCCAAAGGTCACAAGGCCACGGTAAACCACAAACCAGAAGGAGAGGAGCCTTTATTGTTTCTACTATTTAGGAAAGGAAGCCTTTGAAGCTGTTTCTTAATCCCACGGTCCAGAGAAGGCAGGAGGAGGGGGAGGCTGGAGGCTGGCTGTGAGCATGTAACCCCTAAAGCCCCCACGGGCAGGGCACTCAGACTAGCTGGGTGCCAGCTTGCAGCTTCGTGCTCAAGTGTCTTTCATAAACAAACTTGCCACCTCATTTCCACTTCTCGTCCCTCACCTGATTTCCTTCTTGCAAGAAAGACAAGAACCGGGGAGGCAGCAGCCTCTTAACTCAGGTGTTCCTGGTCACAGGGGCAAATGCTAGCCTTGACAAGCCCAGGGAGGCCTGCATGGCAGACTTACAAACTCAGAGACCTGAAGTGACCACACAGGATGGTCTGAAATGAAAACATTCTAACTAAAAGGGGTTCATGGTGGGTAGTCATGTCCTAGGGCAGTATTTTTCTCTAATAAAGATGAGTCTTTACCTTACCTGCGCCTATCTGTGGTCTTTTTGCATCGAGAATAACATACCTAATGACATGATTTTGGAATAATAAGTTAATTTCCTTTTATCAGGACCCCTTAAAGCACAACCACCACACCAGAGCTGAGACCACAAATCCCCTCATTGTTGTTGTGATTGTGTTAACTGTTGGCCGTTAATTATCCTGTACCCGCTTACGTAAAAGACGTATGTGTCTACTCATTTTACTTTTTATCCAGTCCCAGAGGTTTCCCCACTTTGCTTTCGCCCCCTCCCTAACCTATCACCAAAGTAGTTCATGTCTTTCCCTTTGATTTTGAGGTATGAAATAAGGTGTAAAACAGCCATTTTTCAGAGCATTTTCTCAATCTGTTGAGATTTTGATTCTTGGTAATTGTCATCAGTTTGACTCAAATAAACTCACAATAATCCTTACAGGTTTAGATGTTACTTACATGACAAATATATCAAAATGACAATTAAGTTTTGCTTTGAATTTTAACCTAAATGCTAGATGTTTTTTAAAAATTAACTTTTATTGCCTTGACTGGTGTGGTTCAGTTGGTTGGAGTGTTGCCCTGTCAGCCAAAGGATACAGATTCAACTCCTGGTCAGTGCACATGCCTGGGTCGCAGGTTTGGTTCCCAGATGGAACATGTATAAGAGGCGACTGATTGATGTTTCTACCTCACATTGATGTTTCTCTCCCTCTCTCTCTCTCTCCCTCCCTTCCTCTGTCTCTAAATCTATAAGCATGTCTTCAGGTGAATGTAAAAAAATTAATTTTTATTAAAATATGCTAGATGCACCCTGGCCCTGTGGTTCAAGTGGTTGGAACATCATCCAGTATACCAAAACACGGTGGGTTCGATTCCCAGTCAGGGCACATACCTAGGTTGCAGGTTTGGTCCCCAGTCAGGACAGGTGCAAGAGGCAACCAATCAATGTTTCTCTCTCAGATTGACGTTTGTCTCTTTCTCTTTTTCTCTCTGTCTAAAAATCAATAAAACACACCCTCAGGTGAGGATTAAAAATATATGCTAGATGTTGCCCGGCTGGTGTAGCTCAGTGGATTGAGTGCGGGCTGGGAACCAGAAGGTCCCGGTTCGATTCCCAGTCAGGGCACATGCCTGGGTTGCAGGCCAGGTCCCCAGTGAGGGCCATGTGAGAGGCAACCATACATTGTTCTTTCTCCCTCCCTTTTCCTCTCTCTGAAAATAAATAAATAAAAATCTTAAAAAAAAATATATATATATATATGCTAGATGTAAGTACCTGAAACTCAACCAAGTTACAATCAAAATGACTGAGAATAATCACTTGCACATTTGTAGAGAAAAATACATTTTTTAATTTAAGTTTAAAATTAGAGGAAAAATACATTTCACAAGCCTCCATTCTTAAAGCTTAAAGATTGATTGTGTAAACAGATATTTCTTGAGAATATTTGCAGATGGGTAGTGTCAGTACTTGATGGTTTGAATGCGGCCATTCCAAGAACTTGGAAATAATGTTGTCTTCTGAAGAGTAAGTCAAGAAATCAACTTGCCTCCTACTTTTGCACTAAATGTAATAACCTAAGAATTAACCAGAATATAGGTGGATAAATACCCTCAAATAAAGTCAAGCTTTAAGTCTAGGTAGAGTCCAGATTGTAACACACTACCCAAAGGAGGTCTTGACATAAACTTAAAAAGATAACCACTTTGAACTTCTGATGTTTGACCATATCTGCTCGTGTTAGCGGGATGTTTGGTCAAACAATTTAAAGCTTTCTAGTCTTATGGACAAATCCTACAAGCTGTTATCTGAGAGATTTGTCACAAGGTCATATAAATCCCTCCACTTTTGCTCATGTTATGATAGTCTATGACCACATCTCTCAGTGGACATAAAAGTAAAATTTCTAGGTCCTACAAAGAGATATTTTAGCATTTCTGGTGATCAATCTTCCAGCATCAGCTAGTCTGGGGTTTATGTGACTGTGGTCAGTACCAATCACTAGTTTTCTACCTACTGGAGGTTTTGAAAAAGCAGCCCAAGGTGTGGGTCAATATTATCTGTGATTCCATTGCCCCAAGACCCTGGTTTCTTCCAAGCAAGAAACTTGGGGGTGGGGGGAATTGTCGTGAAGGGATTCTGGTTCTGGCAAGGTTTCTGTACTCCGCGCGGACTGCTCAGCCACCTTTCCCACCACTCTGAGGGCATCACCTGAGAAACGCAAGAGAAACCCCGCAAAGCTACACTCACATGGTGTCTCTGATGTTATCATCCTGTTTTTGATACTTGATAAATATTGATATACTGGTGTTTATGGAGTTCATTTCTGCCATCTTCATACTCAGTTTCAGTTTTCTTTACCCAGGCTTAAGAGCATGTAGCTTGAATTCAGGCAGAAATTCCCCTAACATCTTGTCATTTAACATACATGCTTATTTCTACCTCAATCTCATTTGTCTCAGTTTCAAGAAATGAGTCAGTTTCTCAACCTGACCACTCCAGAGAATGGCAGGAATGGGTCTCTGAGCTCAGAGAGTTAAGGAGCAGAACCTAGAATGTCGTAACCTCATTTAGATATTATTTTGTAATCCCGCCATATTTAAGATTATTACCATCACTGTCTAGATTACTTCTTAGTTGTAGGCAACGAAACTACTCTATGGTTTAAGGAAGAGGAATTTACTAAAAGATTTTAGGCAACTGACAGATTCAGGGAGGTCTGGGAAAATAGACAGGAGCAATGCAACCAGAAGAAATGTCCAACCATACAACAGGGTTGTCCCAACAGCACCATCTGCCACTTGGCATCCATGACGTCAGGGAACAAGCAATAGGATTGCCATCACAGCTGCCCCGGGAGCCTTAGGTGCTCTGAGTCAAGACCAAATCTTGCCTATAAGCCACTATCCTACACCATTTACTTCCTCTTTGTGTGACTCTAGTCAGTGCCTCTGCTTGACTGAACCTGAGTCACATATGAGAGCCCTACCTGCAAAGAACCTGGGAAATGCAATGTTAAGTTTTTTAGCCTTCATTGAAGACTCACAGGAAGGGATATATGGAGGGAGCAGAGTAAGACTAAGCAGTCTCTTCACAACTTTCTTACACAAATACCTACAATCTGTAATTTATAGGCCGCGCATACGAGGTCTGTCTAGAAAAAGTCCAACTGTTGTTAATATAATGAGAACAGTTTGTGCAATATCAATGTAACCTAGCAACCAAGGAGAGTGGACTGGAATACAGATGTGGGAACAATGATGACTTCACTGTACTAGTCAGTGGGGATGGAAGACTCCACTGAGCGAGCATGTGCACTGTGTGGTCATCACATTCAAAATGACTGAATGAGTAAAGCAAGGAATCTGCGTCAAATTTTGTGTTAACCTTGAACATGCCTTCAAAGACACTATTCAGATGATTCAGAATGCCACAGTTATGGGCAACTGGTGATTAACAGCTATATCATGACAATGCACCCGCTCACATATCACATCTTGTGCAGAGTTTTTTTGAGAAATATCAAATCACCCAGGTGACTCAGCCACCCTACCACCCAGATTTGGCACCCTGAGACTTCTGACTTTACCCAAAATTAGAATCACCTTTGAAAGGGAAGAGATTACAGATAGTCGATGAGATTCAGGAAAATGCAATGGGGCAGCTGATGGCAATGGGGAGAATTGTGTGAGGTCCCAAGGTGCCTATGTTGAAGGGGACTGAGGTGTCATTGTTTTATGTCCAATGTTTCTTGTATCTTCTTTAATAAATGTCTCTATTTTTCATACTATGTGGCTGGATATTTTCTGGACAGACCTTGCATTTGTTATCATTTTTTCACTAACAAAAATTAGATATTGCCCAAAATATTTTTATACGTAAAATGGATATAAAAATAAATCATGAGACCTGGCTGGTGTGACTCAATATATTGAGCACAAGCCTGCTAAACAAACGGTCATTGGTTCGATTCCCAGTCAGAGCACATGCCTAGGTACCGGGCCAGGTCCCCAGTAAGATCACACAAGAGGCAACCACACATTGATGTTTCTCTCCCTCAATTGCCCTCTGTCTAAAAATAAATAAATAAAATCTTTTTAAAAATCATGAACATTTTTAAGCAACTGATGCAAGAAAAAATATGTAAAACAAGTAAGGACAATTAAATATGGCTACTTCGGCATTTGTTAAAATCAAGAATCCCAAACTCAGATAATCTGAGGGCTGGTAGCACAGACATGTGAAGTATGTACCAGATGATGGTAAGCTTTGCAGTACATGCTATGGCCTCCCCATGTTGTTTACATTCTATTTCAATGGGGAGAGGGAACATTGAACTTGATGGTAGGAAAGGGGAGGAAGAGATTTTTATCTATAGAAAATTGTCTTCTTTCCCCTCCCTGATCCACTTTACCAAAAGGCAATGCACTCCTAACTGTTGTCAGTGTGGGCTACAATCTCACAGGTGCTCCCTTCTGGAGAGGATAGCACACAAGCAACAGCAGAAACAGCACCCCTCAGGAGGCTATTTCTAGCCTGCGTATTGCAACCTACAGTTAAAGACTTAAGTGATCCCAGGTATAAAAGACCAACTCCCCTGGGCCAGAATAACTCTATGGTACAATTCATGCTCAGAATTCCCCCTGGGCTTCCACATCCCATTGTTACCTAGCTTTTCTTTGCCTTGCCTTATCCAGCATCTCTCACTCTTTTTCTCCTGAGGACATTCTTTCAATACATCAGTTGACCAAGATGCTGCTCAAATTTTGTTTCCAGGAATGTGAACTAAGAAACAGCTAATATCAATATTGTTGTAGTACAAGACAAATAGAAAAAGGCAAACTGAGAAAAGGAGGGACAAGTAATTAGTGAAGAGAAATATATGAGAGCTAAGCAGTATTAAAAACAAGGTTTAAAAAAAATCATGAGACTACTTTGCAAAACTCTAAGCAAATCAATATAAAATATAGATCAAATAAATCATTTTCTATAATAATATTACAGTATTGTCTATTCCACATGTAAAGAGCTTGGAAGTTGCCGTTCTACCCTGACAGCAAGTAAAAAGCTGGACAGACTGACCCTGGCAAATATCTAGGCCATGTGATCAAGGGTAACTTCATCAGTAACTTGCCATATTAATAGCCTGGGCCCATGACACTGTACTGTGGTATTGCTCTTAAAAACCCAGTGTAACCATGAAAAAAACATCAGACAAACCAAAATTTGGGAACATGCTACAGAATATCTGACCAGTACTCTCAAAACTGCCCAGTTTATTAGAAAGTTTGAGAAACTGTCACAGACCAGAGGAGGCTAAGGCAGTGTGATAACTAAATGCAGTGTGATAGCTTGAGTAAGATCCTAGAACAGAAAGAGGACATTAAAGAAAAGTTGATGAAATCTAAATAACCTCCAGAGATTAGTTAACAGCGATGTCTCAAAGTTAGATCTTCAGTGGTGACAAACGCACCACAGGCACCCTATGTATCAAGTTAACAATCCTTACAACTCTTCTGTACATCTAACAGTCTTTTAAAATCAAAGTTTATGTTTAAAGAGCAGAAAAGGTCTCTATATATACTTCCAGCATTTGGGTTATTTCTTTGTCTATTGAGAGTGATTTTATTCTTCTTATTTGTATGCTTCATAATCTTTTATTGAATGTCAGACATCTTATGGGGACTAGCAGAGGTTGAGGTAAATAATATTTGTTCCTGGAGACAGGCATGCCTTTCCTTCTGTGAGAGTGGGAGTATGGTGGCGGACACCTCTTCCTTCCATGGTCTTCCATAGTTGGTCCAATCCACACATCTCTCTCCATGAACGAGGCTGCCCCTCCATGGGTTTCATATTGTTCAGTTGCCTCGTGTCCTTAGTTCTCTGATGAGTTCAGGAAAAGTTATAATTTGGTCGTTTATCCAGCTCTTTCTCATTGACAGGTGGAAGCATGTTCTTTTCATCTTTCTATATTCTAAAAGTAAACAGAAATCTTATTTTTTTTCTCCTTAACTTCGTGTATGCTACAATCAAACATGCATATAGGAGGAAGGAAAATAGAGGAAGTGATTTAAAACAAGAGGTTCTGTATATGTGCAAATGCACAGAATCTTAACGTTGGAAGGAATATATTAGAAGCCATCTACCCTAGTTTTAAAATCTTTAGATCATGTCCTTTTCTGTTAAGATTAAAATTTCACTCCTCATATTTCCTCCAGGAAATTGCTTCTACTTAAAAATCACTGTGTCTTCTGCATATCACCACCAGTCAAAAAACATCTGTTGTACTTTCAGCTGAGAGGAAAAATATAGAAATAATTGTTTCATTTTGCAAATAAAAATTATGATATTCAGAATGTTTTCAAACTATACACCCCTTTCCAGAGTCAGGTTAAAAGGCGCCATATGAAATCTTCCCCCTTCTCAGTGTGAAAATAATTCACCTATTCCAAACACCCATTAAACAAATATTCTTCTGTGTATGTGTCTATAGGGGGAAGTAAGTATATTTTACATATTTTATATAGATACTACACGCCAATATAGTAATAGTCTCAAGGATAAGGACACATAAAATGGGCAGAATGGGTGAGGTCAGGCCTATCCTTTTTTGCAGGGTTAAGTTATATGAATGTTAAGTTATATGAATGTACTATGCTGTACACCTGAATGTAATACCATATTGAATGCCAAAAGTAAGTGAGAAATTAATATATATATATATATATATGTATATTTAAAAAGTTAAATTGTATAGGATAGAATTGCCCCATCTAAGGACTCAATGTATCTAAGCCAAATGTGGTGATCACTAAATAGCCAAAGAACTACTGAGGCGGTGAGACAGGTTCAAAGCAGGCGTCTCTGTTCTCTTACTAGAGGCAGAAATCCACGTGAAGAAGAGATTAGGAGCATCTACAATGTGAGGCCTGAAGAACACAGCCCATCTTCTTTTTCTGTCATTTTTAAATGCTGGAGAAAAAAAGTGTAATGATTACCACTGATGAGTAAAGTATAACCTTGTAACAGTGTTTCCTGGATTTTATCATAAGAATCATTTGGCTTCTTATTAAAAATAAAGATTCCTCAGAACCGTTCCAGATTAACATTTCAGAATCTTCACGAGAGGTTCCTCAGAACCTCAGAACCAAGGCCCATGGGATTCCTTAGGTCAAAATTATTTGGGAAATAGTCTTAGAACACAGTCTCTCCACAATTTCTTGTTCTAAACCACATTTTGTGTTATTAGCTAATAATTTCTAAAGATCAAGGCGTGATAATCCTGATGCTTAACACTAAATTATTAAATACTAGGAGCTCCCTGTGTACTTGTTAAACTATAATTTCCTCTCTGGAGCTATAAACAGAAAAAACTCAATATTGAAGTCACTTTATAGTAAATTTGAATGAGAAGCTAGTAGCAAACTAAGCGAAGTATTTTATTTATTTTTGTTTGAATAATTTCCTTTAGGAAATTATTAAAGGGCAAGTGATAACCTTTTTAATGAGTTATTCCAATGCATGTAAAATTACATGTGCAGGAGCAAATCAAACTTATTCATGAAAAAACTCAAGAGTGAAAGAGTGTAGAACCATAGATCTAAATCTCTTGAGAGTCTGTCTCAAACTTCTGAAGCTACTTTGAGAACCTCTGTGAAATATCCAGGGCTATACACACTTTAGTGGAGAGGTATTTGTTTTGCACAAAAGGGAGAGCATCTAATGAGGAGAACTGTGTCTTTTGTAGAAAAGACAAAGAGCATTGAGGCTTTGTTTTAATTTTGGGAAAAGGGATAAAAATACTGTGGGAGGGCTCTGTAAGTTTTCCTACAAACTACCTTCTAAGCTTTTATTCTTGACCCTTAGGCAATGTTTCTTTCTTTAATTTATTTTTTTATTGAAGTATAGTTGGCATACAATATTGTATTACTTGCAGTTGCACAACACAGTGACTTGACATTTGTGTACCTTACAACGCGATCACCGAGTCTAGTAACCATCTGTCGCCGTACAAAGTTATTACAATATTATTATCGACTGTTTTCCCTATATTGTATACCACATCTCACGAGTTATTTATTTGACAACTGGAAGTGTGTACCTCTTATTCTCCTCCACCATTTTTATCTACCCCCTCCCCCCATCCCTCTCCCCTCTGGCAACCAGTAGTTTGTTCTCTGTTTCTATGAGTCTGTTTCTGTTTTGTCTTATTTGTTTTCTGTTCTAGAAACACATATAAGCAAAGTCATATAGCATTTGTCATTTTATGTCTGACTTATTTCACTTACCATTAATACCCTTTATGTCCATCCATGTTGTAGCAAATAGTGAAATTTAATTCTTTCTTATGGCTGAGAAATATTCCTTTGTTTTACCTATATCTACATCTATATCTATATCTATCTATATTTACAGCTGGTGAATTTTCTTCACCCATTCATCTATTGACAGACACCTAGGTTGCTTCCATATTTTGACTATTGTAAATAATGCTGCAATGAGCATAAGGATGCATATATCTTTTTGATTTAGTGGGTTTTTTTTAATAAATACCCAGGAGTGGAATTACTGAATTGTGTAGCAGTTCTATTTTTAATTTCTTTGAGGAACTTCATATAAACAACTCAGACAACTTAACATAAAAAAAAAAGCCCAAATGAAAAATGGTCAGAGGACCTGAATAGACATTTCTTCAAGGAAGACATACAGTTGGCCAAGAGACATGAGAAAATGTTCAACATCACTAACCGTCAGGAAAATGCAATCAAAACTACAATGAGATATATCCACTTACACAGGTCAGAATAACAATTATCTAAAAATTAACAAATAACAAGTGTCGGTGAAGATGTAGAGAAAAGGGACCTGCTGGTGGCATTAGACAGTGTTTCTGACTGTCTGACTCCAGATTATCTGAGTCAGGCCCTGGCTGGGTGGCTCAGTTGGTTGCAGGACCCAAAAACAAAGGTTGCAGATTTGACTCTTGTCAGGGCATGTACCTCGGTTGTGGGTTGGGTCCCTTGTTGGGGCTCATACAGGGCATGACCGATTGCTGTTTTTCTCTCATATTGATATTCACCGCCTTTCCCTTCCTCTCTCTCTGGAATCAGTAAACATATCCCTGGGCGAGGATAAAGAAAAACAATGATTATCTGAGTCAGAATTGTTTAAAGTATTTAAGATGCTAATTCTTAGACCTCTATCAATTTACTGAATTAATATTTCAAGAGCAGAACTCAGGAAGTTATACTTTTTTTAAGTATTACAAATCATTTAGATAAATGTTGAAGTATGAAAATTAGTGCCATAAAGCAGGGGTCAGCAAATCTTTTCTGGAAACAGCCAAATACAGGCAGACCTCGATTTTGTGCTTTGCTTTATTATGTTTAACAAATGGTGCATTTTTTTACAAACTGATGGCAAGAACCTTCACCAGCAAAAAGATTATGACTTGCTTTATTGCAGTTCTTGCTTTGTTGCAGTGGTCTGGAACTGAAGGCACCCTATCTCCAAGGTATGCCTGTACTAAGTATTTTATTTTATTTTTAAAGCACTTTTCAGAGATATGATTGACATGTAAAAAGAGTACATATTTGATGTATAAACCTCAATGAGTTTCAGGGTTAGGTATACACCCATAAAATGCTCACCACTGGAAAGGTCATAAACATGTTTTTCACGTCCAGAACTTTTCTCCCCCTCTATTATTATAAACATCGTGTGTGTGTGTGTGTGTGTGTGTGTGTGTGTGTATGTGCGAGAGAGAGAGAGAGAGATAAGAACACTTAACATAAGATCTACCCTCATAGCAAATTTTAAGTATACAACACAATATTGACAGCTATAGCCATTATGATACATAGCAGGTCTTCAGAATTTACTATCTTGAATAAGTTAAACTTCGTACCCATTGACAGTCACCTTTCCAATTTTTCTTTTCCAACAGCCCTTGGCAACCACTTTTCTACTCTTTGTTTCTGTGAGTTACATTTTTAATAAGAAAGCTTACTCAGAAACTCTAGTCAAAAATAAGTGCTTCTTTTATGTTTAGCTTATTTAGAAAATGACTGTGACTCTTGGGGCTCTGGGTGACACAGGCAGACCTGGCCAGGAGGTCGAGCCAGACCCCAGAGTCAGAGAGAGGCCACAGGAAACGCCTGAGGCAGCGAGGGTGAAGGGTACGCTACATGACAACAGATTTCCCTACCCTCAGGCAAAGACGCACAGAAGGCTTGCTCCAGGGGTACGGAGGAGGCTAGCAAGGGTGACTGACAAAGGGAAAAGCCCTCCTACACCGCTCAGGTCTCTGATTGAAGGTGGGACCAGGGACACAGTGGCACATGTACCATAAAGGTCCACATGATGTCATGGGGAGGTTCTGTCTTGTCAGTCTAGCCTGGGGAAAGGATGAGACCCTTCTGGAGTGCACAGAAGTTTGAACTGGGAGATTTAAATGGAGGGAAGGCAGAGACTCACCCTCTTCCTCCCACCCTCTTCTTCCCCCTGGGAACTACCAGTGTGAATGTGAGGGCCAGAGCGTTACCAGGACCAGAGGGCACCGGGTCCCATGGACAGCATGACAGAGCCTCCACATAGCCAGCCACAGCAGTGGCAGTGGCCCTGGGACCCTGGTGTCAGAGGCAGGGACAGTGGTGTGGCAGCTGTGGCCGCACATGCAGTCCAGAGAGAAGGCTGAAGCTGGACTGCACCTGGGAACAAGCTAAGCCACCTGGATGGTCACACTGCAGCTGCCTGCGTTTCCCAAATGATAGTATTTTTAAATTGGAGAAGGAACTCTAGGCGCAGCTTTGGACTTATCTGGCAGAAAGTAGTGAGGTTTTTTTTCTGGGTATTCTGGAGGGAATGGGCTCTGAGACAGTAGCCAGCCATTTCCAGGATTGTATAGCTATTGAATAAAAGACCTCTTTTCTTTCTCACTGAACCTCTGCCTCCAGAATTTGCCTACGGGTGGCAGTGGGCAGCTGAAACTCACTTTCTGCTTGGTAACACTGTGACAAATTATAATTTGAATCTCCACCAGTTGCTTTTTGGCTTAATGTCTTTCTATCTTATTCCTTTTTTTTTTTTTTGGTAAGATCTAGATAAATGTACTTCGATGTTTACAAAACTTATTTCATACCAAATTTCTACAATTTTCTAGATCCCATATCAGAACCTAGTATCAGCTTTGTTTTTATTTCATAGTAAAAAATTACTATGTCCATGAGGCATCCGTTTCTTTTCAAAGGTAAACTTTGCCCAAAAAGGCCTTCCTGAGCATACAGGTTTCCAGCCATCATACCTTCTCTTCTTGCCTTTGCTATTCCCATCCCCTCATCCTCGTATCCGCCGTGGCACACGCACTCACACACACTCTCACACCGACACACACCGCGCAGCCTCTCTTTCTCACAGACATCTAAACATTATTAGCTAGGTTCTGCCAATTTACTAATGAATTTTCTTACAGAGAAAAATTTGACTGATGATAACAGAGAAATAGGAATAGAAATGAAAACAATAGAGTAAGTGTCATTTGGGAGTAACAATGAACTGCATATAAGTCTCTTCCTCCATGATCTTGAGCTAGTCTCATGACATGTTGACATAGAATCTGAGAGCTGGGAGAGATCTTTGGTTCCTCTAATACAAAGCCTTTAGTTAACAGATTTTTAAAAAAGAAGTAAATAGGCAATGACATGCTTCAGGAATTTAAGTGGTTGGTAGGGATACCATTCCACTCCCCGTGAGACCTGTTTAAAGGGTGCTGTGACATTGAACGCCGTTGTTCGCCGTACAATGGCGCAGCCCAGTCTGTCTACACTGTTGCCCAGGTTACACTTGATCTGCATGAGACATAATCTCCAGGAACATAAGAGTCCTACAGACCAATCATTTAAGGAGACTAACCATATGAGAAAGATTTTTCTGGAGTGTTAGTTCTCCCGCTTTCAGGAGAAAGGCTAATTTCACAAATAAAATATCGTAGAGACAGGGAAGGCCAGGAAGACGGGCGGAAAAGGATTTGCCTTTCACTAAAACATAAATATTGTATACATGGAAGTTGAGATTAGCTTCCGCTCTGGTATTAGCATTTTATTCTCCAGCTAGAATTTGCTTTTTCAAAGTGCAGCAGGATGTTGCAAGACGACGTCATTTCCTAGCACCGCCACTGTGCTGCCCTCCGCGCTGGGCCACCCTGTTAAATTTTGCTTCCGATTACACACATACATAATACTTCAAATATAGGCTTTATAAATTATTTTTAATATCTGCATTCTTAGTGGGAAAAAATCTCTCTCGTCCTCTTTCTCCACCTATATGGGGGAGAAAATGATTGTAAGCTAAAGGCAAGACCAGGATTAAAGTATTTGCTCCCATTTAAAAAATGTGTTAGTGAAGCCCTGACCAGGTAGATCAGTTGGTTGGTTCCAATACCAAAAAGTTTGAAGGTTTGATTCCCTGTCAGGGTACATTCCTAGGTTGTGGGTTTAATCACCAGTTGGCGTGAGTCAGAGAGGCAATCGATCAATGATTGGCGCTCACATTGGTGTTTCTTTCTCTCTCTCTCCCGCTATAAAGAAATAAATAGATACATACATTAAAAAAAAAACCATACCTCTGGGAGAGGATTTAAAAAATAAATTTTTTAAAAAATATATATCAGTCAAGCCCTCATTGGTGTGGCTCCGTTAGCTGGAGCATTGTCCCTTGACCAAAGGGTTGCAGGTTCAGTTCCTGGACACGGTGCCTGTGGGAGGCAACCAATCGATGTTTCTCTCTCTCCCTTCTTCTCTCTCTGAAAGCAAAGAAAAGGTGTTCTCAGGTGAATAAAAACTCTAAGAGCATGAAAAATCCTTGTATTTATGTGGAACACAGACTGAATTCATGTACAATGTAAGGTCTTGACATGGAAACACTACCTGTTGCTTCAGTCTCTCTCTCAGGACATAACACCTGCTTCTTTGTATTGAGGGGCTAGGAAGCTCACCACCGTGCCACAGAAAAACCATACAATGGAAAAGAAGGAAGGAAGCAACTCTAATCCAGTAATAGAGTTTGAGAAATACCGATTTATAGTAAGAAAAAGATTTTTAACTTACTGTTAAGAACAGGGGAAGGGGATCAAAAAGAGGACATTAAATTCTGTCTCATAAAGCTGGGAGCAGTAACCATCTGTAGTTGAGGCTGGTCCTGTAAAGGTACCGAAGGAAATAAGAAGACTGGAAAACGATGAAGTTCTTATAACTCCCTGAGCATGTGGACACAGCTGCTGCGCCTGGTGCAGTCGGGGACGGGTGCAGACGGGCACAGGGGCCTGTGTGCGAGACGGAGTCAACACCTGGACTTCGAGAGCTTTTGGAGGGTGACTGTCTGGTTGGTTGGTTTGTTCTTATTTGTTAGGTTGTATTCATTTTTTTAATGTTATAAAGTAAAGAAAAATAAGTCAGGGTGATAGAAAACTATGATAGAGATTAAAATACTAATTTATTACTTTAGAGATTAAAGTAAAATCTACAAAGAATGAGGAGGAGATGAGGAAGTTAACTAACTTCCATACTTACTCCTTCACCTGTATTTTATGAGAGTCTTGGAGCTCACTTTAAATATAACCTTTATATTTTCCTTGAACCACATTTCAAATTTTTCCTTCTCTTCTCTCCAAATGTCCACGTTTGTCACTTCACTCTTCTTTTTCCTCCCATTTTGCTATTTAATTCTTTTTTTTATCATTTTTATGGTTATTCTCTTAGAGTTGTCTCAGCTTTTCCCCCTTTGCCTTCCTCTGCCCATCCCACCCCACTCCCTGCTCCCACAGTCAATCCCCACACTGCTGTCCATGTCTGTGGGTCGTTTATACATGTTCTTGGTCTAGTCTCTTCCCCTTCTTTCTGCCATTGACCCTCTTCCCCCGCCTCTGGTCACCTTCAGTCTGCTCCATGTTCAGTGCCTGTGGTTCTATTTAGTTTGTTAGTTCATTAGATTCCTACAGGTGAGATCATATGGTATTTGTCTTTCATTGACTGGCTTATTTCACTTAGCATAACATTCTTCAGTTCCATCCATGGTGTCACAAAGGTAGGAGTTCCTTATTCTTTCTGCTGTGTAGTACTCTATTGTGTAAGTGTACCACAGGTTTTGATCCACTCATTCACTGATGGGCACTCATGCTGTTCCCAGCACTTGGCTATTATAAACATTCTATGCCACTATAAACATAGGGGTGCGTAAGTTCTTTTGAACTGGAGACAAGGGTTTCGCTTTTCTTAATTTCCTCCATTTCTCTTTCCTCTTCTATTTCCCATTTTTCTTTCCCTAATAGCAAGAGAATACAAAATATAGAACAAAATGGCAGTATTGTTTTAAATATGAGGGAAAATATTTCACAGAAACATGGAATGAATATTTGGGAGATCATTTTAATTCTGCTTTTCCTCTCTTCTGCTAAAGCAGGATGAAAAAGAAGGAAGAAGAGGAGGAATAGGAAGAGGAGGGGAGGAGGAGGAAAGAGAGGAGAAGGAAGAGATTTCCACATATAATATGCAGTGACTTTTGGGGATAATTGGACTCAAGCTTAAAACACTAAGGAGTAAGCCAATCAAAATGTGGGGATTAAGAGAGGGCGCTAATGAGGAGGGCAGGAAATGTGATGAATGGTGAATACAAAACAAACAGGAAATTGTGTAAATTTGATTATTAAAATTTATATTCAATGCTTTCAGTAGTTAAAAAGTAAAATATGATACTCCATTATAAATGCTTTTGTTCTAATAGTATCAAGTGGCACACAATTAAGTACATGGTTTTAAAAATATATAAGCAACATGTAAAGTTAGAGCATATATAAATTCTTAAATCCTGCCTATTTAAAACTATTAATAATTCAGTTTATTATATAGCTGATAGTTCAGACAAATGGTTTCAACATATTTATTTAAATAATGAAAGACTTCATTAATTATGAAAGTTGGTAGATGAAGAGAAAGGGATTCAAATTGTTTTTTTCTATGATATGCTCTTATAGTGAATGTTTAAATCCTCTAAGCTTAAGCAAAGATGAGATTTCAAACTATTAGAATACCAAAAACTAAGACCTTTAAAACTGCCAAATATTTATTTGTACTCAATATTATACTATACCATAAGACTTTACTTTTTAAAAATTTGAAGATCAGCTCCCACAGATTGCATGATTATTATATGTCCAACTATTTCGTGAAATTTCTACACTTGATCTTAGCCAAAAGGCCGAGAAGCAATATTTTGTGAAATTTCTAATGAATATATTTTTAGATGAGTGGGAATATAGCCAGGTAAATTTTATTTATTAAATAAAACATACTAGGAATCATAGAGATGCTTATTAGCCAATCTAATTTCTAAGTAAGTAGAGTAAGTAAGCCAATGGTTCATGAAAAGAATATATGCATTTTAAAAATATATTCTCTAATTTAACTCTATCCGAATTACTGATCGGCGACAGTTTTTCCAAGAACCTATACCAGGCACGAAGGAGGATGAGATATTTGAGGTGGGAAACAAAGTTACAAATCATTACAGAACCATGCTTGCTTTTATGTATACTTTATTTTTTAAACTCACTTTACTGGGGTGACACTGGTTCACAATACATACAGGTTTCAAATGTACAACTCAACAAAACACCCTCTGCACTGTGCAGTATGTGTCCATCACCCAAAGCAAAGTCTCTCTCCATCCTCATTTTCCCAGCTTTGCCCACTTCCACCTAGTCCCCATCCCCCTTTCCTCTAGCTATCGGCACACTGTTGTCTATATTTTATGCATGCATGTGTTTTTCTTAATCCCTTCACATTCCTCATCCGGCTCTCAACATGCTCCCCTCTGACACCTGTCAGTCTGTTCCACGCATTCATGCCTTTGGTTCTATTTTGTTTGTCGGTGTATTTTGTTCATTAGATTGCAGATTTAAGCAAGAGTATATGGTCTTTGTCTTTCTGTAACTGGCTTAGCTTTTCTATATACTTTAATAGTTCAGCAGGACAATGGGAGAACATATGTGGGAGACGAAAATAGTAATAGGAAGATCTGAAAATTTACTACGAAGAAGTGAGAATAGTGCTGTGTGCATTCCACAGACATCACAGGAAAAGAAAGTTTCAAGGTAAAAATTCCATAGCTAAGTCCCAGGGGCAGGCATGCTCTTATTTCTAAAGATTCTTTATTGTATCAATCTGAAATCAGTTCCTCTGAGATATCAACACACTTTTATTTTTCCTGCCTCTGAGGTCACACACAGTAAAAAACTATTCATTCCTTTAAAAGGAGACTTTTAACAATTGCTGATTGTGTCTGAGGCTTCTGTAATGAAAGATTTTCTGTTTCTTCTTAAATGAAAAGTTTTAAGTGTTTCTTAACTGTCAAAGTTTTGAATCACTTTATTATCCCCACTGTTTTCTTCTAAATCAGTTCCGTATTAATCAGAGTACTTGAAATGTGTTATCAAAGTCATTTTAATGATGACAGAGCAAAACTGAATTGCAAGATCTCCTACTTTCAAACTCAAACAAAATAATCCAAATGACAAATCTGCTGCAATCAAAGAAAAAAATAGAAAATTTGAGGGGTTTTGTATACGGCTCTGAACTCCCAAGGAGTATTATTGAGTGACAAACTGAATTGACAAAATCCTTAAAGTTCTCACTAACACTGTCACATGTGGAGGGAAATGCACTGTAAAGTGAATAGGCAGCAGGAAGAAACCAGAGTAGAATCCACTAAGACTTACCTCAGGCTCTTAGAAGCTCAGCAGAGGCGGAAAATGTTAAGATTACCATTGTCCAGGGGTTAATTCCAATATAGGGGAACAATCTAATGCCTGAATTCCTTGTCTCTTGAAATGCAATGTACCTTGGACTAGCAGACCCTATGGAGACTGGAGTGGGCCGTTAACAAAATATTAAACAAGAACTCAGCATTCGAGTCCTATGTTTCAGCTCCAGCTCTCACACATATCTCAAATTTCAGAAAGGAGAATAAAACACAGTCCCTAATCTTCAAGCATAAGGTAAATCAGTCCTAAAGTGTTAAGGCTGCCAAAAAGAATTCAACCACTTCCCAATAAAACACTGGACATATCTGGATAAAACTGCCCACATTAAACATGAGCAAACAGGGTGGTGGGAGGGAGGCAAAAATCTGACAGAAAAAATAAGCAAACGGAGAAGGAGGAGGAAGAGCGGGATGAGACATAAGCCTGCAAAGACAGATGAAGAAACCTATATGGAAGAAAACATTATTCAAGGTAAAGGAAAGCTCCCAAAAGTGCCTTGAACATAGAAAACTATGAACAGAAATTCACTAAAACATACACTTAGAAGATGATAAAGTAACTATCAATGGCCAAAGAAACAAATTGAGAAAAAAATACATTATTTTAAAATTAAACAACTACTTAGAATTAGGATGAACAGTGTTGACATGGTTGAAAATCTATTAATTCCATTAACAAAAAGCTTGAGATAACCCTGTAAGTACAGAAGATGAAAAGGGATTAAAATAATTGACTAAAACATAGCATACATGTTACATCACTGAAAGTAGTAAGAGTTCTGAAGAATAATTTCTCTGAAATGAGGACGGTCTTAATATACAGATCAAATGGGCACATTGTAATCCAAGAAAAGTGAATGTAGAATTATTTATATAAATATGTCCTAGTTAAGTTATTGCATTTTAAAGATAAAGTTTAGACAGTTCCTTACTTGTGGGGGAAATTATGGGAAATATCCGTACCTTCCTTTCAATTTTGCTATGGACCTAAAACAGCTCTAAACATTTTTACACAATGGAATAGTATGCAGCAGAAAGAAAGAAGGAGCTCCTACCCTTTGAGACAGCGTGGATGGAACTGGAAAGCATTATGATGAGTGAAAAAAGCTAGGCAGTGAAAGACAAATACCATATGATCTCATCTATAAGTGGAACCTAATCAACAAAACAAACAAGCAAGCAAAATATAACCAGAGACACTGAAATAAAGAACAATCTGACAGTAACCAGAGAGGAAGGGGGGGAGGGATAATAGGGTATGACAGAGGAAGGGCTGTCAAGGGACATGTATGAAGGACCCATGGACAAAGCCAAAGGGGGTAGGTTTGAAGGTGGGTGGCGGGGATAGGTGGGACGAGGGAAGCGGGGTTTGAAAATGGAGATAATTGTACTTGAAAAACAATAAAAAAAAATTTTAAAAATCAAGTCTTTAGAGAAAAAGAGAGAGTTCTTTAGTTACTTCACAGGAAAAGAAAGTCACCATAAGGGCAAAAATTTGTTCATGACAAAAGAAGTCAGCAATGTTCTACAAATTTCTTAAATAAAAAATACATAACCACAAGTTTTATGCGTGACCTAGCTCCCTGCTCTTCAGGTATACAAAGTTACTTCTGCATAAATACATTAATCTGTTAATTCACCTTTTTTTTTTTTTTTTTGCTAGTCATCTATTTGCTGTTTACAGTGATATTCGTCTAAGGTTAAAATGTTCATTTCTGAGTTGTGGGTAAAGGTGATCTTTTTGGTTTTTCTCTTTGTACTTCCCTGCATTACTTGAGTATCATTAAATTAGCATGTATTTTCAGAAAATGAGAGTGCCTAAGATCTGCACAAAATAATATACAAGTATTATCTATATCATTCTAAGTCTTATACTTCTAATAATGTGGCCTAAAGTGCCCTATCACTTTGACATTGTTAAACTAACTTGTTTCATTTTCAGCTAACAGTGAAGAGAGAGAGGCAAATCTGGAACCTAGCCACATCTGTCTGTCAGTGATCTTCAGAGAGAAATGCTGCCACTCCACTTTTGCCTTTCAAACCCCGTACATATTCATCTATTGTCCAACTCTAACCTAGAATCATACAGGGAATGGGGATTCTTGGAAAAGTGGTTTAAGCTTAACCAAGTTGATGTGGTTTGTAATCCACCACATTCGTCGCCTACTCAATCAATCAGAGGAAAGAATGAACATTACATGAGAAGCACAATAGACTGAATAATGGCCACCCCGGGATATCAGGTCTTTAGCCCTGAAACCTGCAAAGATTACCTGATAAGGAGAAAGGGTCTTTTTGGATGTTATTAAGTTAAGGAAATTGACTTGGGGAGATTATCCTGGGTAATGCGTGGCTAAATCTAATCATAAACATCCATATAAGAAAAAAGCAAGTAGAGGTTTAACACATACAAAAGCAGAGAAGGCAATACGATCAAAGAAGCAGCTTCATTTTTGCCATCAAAACCCTACAAAAGCTCCTCTTTTGTCTGGCTCTAACCTCCAACCATACCAGAAAGGGGATTCTAGAAAAAGTAGTTTCAATCTAACCAAGTTGATATGATTGGTAAACCAACACATTAGCAGCCTACTGATCAACCAGAAGCAGGCTGTACCATGACCACGATGATGAGACAAGGCAATGAGCAAGGAAGAAAGTAAATTTTTATGTTTTATTTATTATGAACCAGGCAGTGTTCTAAGAATATATTAACTGACTCTCTAGTTTCCAGATTTTTCACGTTGGGCAACTGAGACACACAAAAGTTCAGTGATTTGTTCAAGATCATACAACTTGTTAATGGTGGAGTCAAGATTTGAATCTAGGAATACTGGCTCCATTTTAACCATTACAATGCATAGTAAAGAGAATATTTTATATACTCAATGTTTTCTTTATCTATTGGTATAAAACCAATTATAAAAACATTTAGCTGCTTAAAATAACCATCATTTATTTTATCATCTCATGATTTCTTGAGTCAGAAACTCAAGCAGGACTCAGCTGGGCAATTCTTCTGCTCTGTGTAACGTCAACTGAGGTCAAGGTGTGGTTTTTCAGCTGACAAATAAGCTGATCTGGGGAGCCCAAAATGGCTTCACTTCCATGGCTGACACATTGGCAGAGATGGTTGGAAAGCTGGGCTCAGCTGGAAGAGTTGGCTAGAGGCCCTACATGTGATGATTATAGCTGATGGGCTCAGAGTAGTCAAACTACTTAAATGAAGAGTCAGAGCCCCCATAAGAGTGTTCCAAAAGAATCTGGTGGAAGCTTCAAGGATTTTTATTACATAATTTTAGAAATCCCTCCTGCTACATTCTATTGATCAAACAACTCACAAAAAGCCACCCAATTTAAGGGGAGGGTATTTAAACTCTCAATGGAGGGGAGAAGCTAAGAATTTCAGACCATTTTTAATCTACCACAGATATTTACTTAAGTAAATTCAAGAACTAGTAACCTATAATTATCTTGATGCACTTCAGAATAGAAATGCTCTTAATGAACAGAAATGCTCTGTGCATTTGAATTACCTGAACTACAAATAGGTGACTTACTTTGCCATCTTGATTTAAGTAATCTTGAGCAAATTATTTAAACTTTCCAAGTGTCAATTTTTCATCTATAATATGAGGATTTTGGACTTTTAAAAAATTATTTGGTTTTTAGAGAGATGAGAATGGAGGGAGAAAAAGAAGGAGAGAAATATCAATGGGTTGCCTTTTCACACATGTCCCAGCTCAGGACCCAACCGGCAACCCAGGCATGTGCCCTGACAGGGAATTGAACTGACAAACTTCTGCTTTGCAGCACGATGCCCAACCAACTGAGCAACACCAATCAGGGCTGGACTATTTTAAGAGTCTTTTCTCTTGAAATCTTGAGATTATGGGCTGGAGAGATGTTGATGCTAAAGTCTGGGGGCAGAATGCAGAATGGGCATGGCTCTCCTTCCTGCTTTCTGTCTGCAGCAGGATGGTGGCTGTGTGTTACATGGGCCACATCAGGATCTGGTGGCGTTGTTAAGCCCCCATTTTTGTAGGTAGCACATTTACACACCATTTTAGCAAAAATACACCATTGTTTTCTCACAGTTTCCAAACAAGAGACTCAAATTCTTGGAAAGATTGCTCTGCAATCAGAACCCATTCAAATTAAATCTGTATTTGCTTGTAAAATGGTCCACTCTCTTTTAATTTTGTTCTTTAATGATGCTATTATTTTCATGTCCAAGGTTAAATGTCTACTCAAGCTTAGCTAGTTTGCTCTTTATTTTCTTAAGGCTATACCACAATGAAGTCATGATTTTTCTCTTGGGTTCACATACTGATATACTAAAATTACTTTTTAAAATGATTTAATATCTATTTTAAAGCAAAATGCCCATCAGTAAATGAGTGGATCAAAAAACTGTGGTACATTTACACAATGGAATACTATGTAGAAGAAAGAAAGAACTCCTACCCTTCACAATAGCATGGCTGGACCTGAAGAGCATTATGTTAAGTGAAATAAGCCAGGAGGTGAAAGACAAATATCATATGATCTCCTATAAGCGGAACCTACTCCACAAAATAAACAAACGAGCAAAATAGAACCAGAGACATGGAAATAAAGAACAAACTTGACAGTGACCAGAGTGGAGAGGTGAAGGGGTCAATGGTGGGAAGAAGGGGAAGGGCAAGTCAAGGAACATGTATAAAGGACAAATGGGCATGGACAACGGGGTGGGGATTGACTGTGGGATCCAGGGGGCAGAGGAAGGGAGAGTAATGGGGAAAAAGTGGGATAACTGTAATTGAAGAACAATAAAAAAAAAACGTGAGAAGAAATAACAATTAGTCCTTACTGGAGGGTAGGTGGTTGACTATCTTCAGATCTCATTTCAGAGCAAGGGATTATATAGGAACAGAGTGAAACCACATTACATACTGAAATGCACCTGACACCCAACCACTCAACAACTTTTATGATTTTTACTATCTCTTATTTATTTACGAAGAACAGAATCAAAGAGCAGCATTTTCTGAAGTGCAAGATGTATATTCCTGAATGATATTAAGTTTCATGCAGCATTATATAAAATGTAATCACACAAAAATAGTTTTTTGAAATATTTTTCCACTGATTACATCAAAGAGAAAGTCTTAATTTCTTGCTAATGTGTCTTAACATATCTTTAAATTTAACTGATCTCTTTAGATAAATAGAGATCAGGTCTCAGGGCCAAAGCCTTTGGAAGGCAATAATATTTTGCTGTAATTTAATTTTTTAGTGTTTTCAATGCATTTATTTTTATAAATGTTCTCTACTTACTCCAAATCATACCAATTTCTATTTAAATTAGTTATAAAAAGTCAATTTAAATAAAATGTTAAGCAATGATATTAATAGTGGACATGGAAATGGCAAGTAATATTATGAAGTTAGCGCAGGAATGAATGAGCTTTTGGAAAGAGTGTATGGTGAAATTATGCAACATACATTCTGCATAACTATGGTTTTCATTGCTATAAATAACACACAGCCCTGCCTGGTGTGGCTCAGTTGGTTGGAGCGATGTCTTGTAAACCAAACAGTTGCACGTTCACTTCCCAGTTGGGACACATGCCTCGGTTTCCGGTTTGGTCCCTGGTTGGGGTACATAAAATAGACAAATGATTGATGTTTCTCTCTCAAATGGATGTTTCTCTCCTTCTCTCTCTCCCTGCCTTACCCTCTCTATAAAATCAATAAGCATGTCCTCAGGTGAGGATAAAATAACTGACTGACTAACTAACTAACTAAATAAATAATACAGAGAAAGGCAATATCATCAGAGGTTATTTTCTACTATACTTTGTATTGTTCTTCACAGGGGACATTCTTTAGAATAGTTTTTACACATGGTAAAACAGATTGAATTAGTTATGATACAAATTCAACTTCCAATATTTATAAAGGCTCGGAAAGTATAGCAGTTTATTCCTTTCTTTGTGATGGTCAGATTGCAAGTAGTCCAGAAGGTTTCCATTTTTCTTGTTGCTCCTCTGGTCTCCCTGGAGCAGCTGCAAGTCAAAGATGCCTCACCACGCTATCTACATCCCACATAGCAGGAGCAAAGAAGAGGCCAAAGAAGGAAAGCCCTTTCCCCTTAAGTGCTATTTCTTGGTAAGGACAAATTCACATGTGCACATTTAAATATAAAGAAGGCTGGCTCCGGCTGAGTAGCTCAACTGGTTAGAGCATTGGCCTGATACACCAAGGTTGCAGGTTTGATCCCAGATGAGGACATATACAAGAATCAACCAATGAATGAATAAATAGTTGGAACAGCAAATCAATGTTTCTCTCCCCCAACCTTCTTCTGTCTTTCTAAAAATCAATCAATATATATTTTTTAAAAAATATGGCTGGTTGGTCAGTCGTGTGGTCCACTGAAAATTCCATTTCTATAGAAGAAGAGAATAGATCCTAACAGACATAGAACAGTCTGTTTAAAAATTCAAGGGATGTCTTGATACAGAAAAGATGAAATTACATTTAGTATTATTTTATCATTAAAGCATTTTATAGTACCTTACTAGTCTATTCCATACCAAATTAAATACAAACTGCTTGGCCTAAAGTTCAAGTACCTTCAACAATCGTCTGCAAAATATAAATATGGCATTAAGAGGCATAGAAAGTATGAAATGCCAATATATTAAAGCCGTCTCTTTTAAAATACTGTAAAATGTGACTGATTTTATCTGGGTGAACCTGATAATTAAGCAAGATGGGAATCTGGGCGTTTAACAGCATGTGTATAGGGTTTATTTCTTGAAGATATTAACTAACCTGCAAGCCTAGAAAGGTATTTTTCTATTTTTAGCTCTGCTAAAGAATCAGCAGGTCACAGAAGGTAAACTTCAGACTCCCACAGAAGAGGGTGACACTGACAAATGAAAATGAGGTTAAATGCACTGTTATAAAAATCCCTCTGGTAAAACTTCAGAAAACAGAAGTTAAAACCAGATGCTTCTTCCACCCAGCTCATCCAATTTAAGTCTACACAATAATCAAAAATCTCTATTCTGAGACTTCATAGAAAATACGCAAGTTTTGGGGAATGGCAGGAGTCTTGGTTACCACTTGCCAATGCTGGGCCACTTTATAGGAGATCCCCTAATCCTCTAACTTGAGTTATGGGAAGTTCCTGAAATCTATCCTAGATATGAGGATTTTAAATAATATTCATTCTTATGATACCACCATTTGGAAAATAACTTCAAAACTTTCAATATACTGGAAATAATTGTGACATGTGATAAGCAGAAAGGATTATCACAGATAAGGATTCCCCAAAAAAGTAACATAGATTCTACTCCAATACAAAAATAAAATAGGATAAAAGCAATGCTTAATAAAACAGAATAACATTATTACTTATTAGTCAAATGGTATCAGAATATAAAAATTCACTTACATCTCAAATAATCATTTTTCATTCAAGTTGTAGGATCTAACACCATTTCTCTTTCAAATCTTAGAATATGTTTAAAATGTAAAGAATTGTGTCTACTATACTTAAAAATTAATGCTGAAGTAGATATGAAGAAATTTGCTTAAGTGTTATTAGGTGTAGTTCTAAATAAAATTGCAGAGTAGGTGGAGCCTCCGTCTTCACTCCAGCCTAGCTGTTCTGCAATTTCCTCTTCTTGTTGGTCTCTTCTAATCGTTAAGCACCAGGTCTCCTTACCTTCTCTTTGCCCTATTCCAAGTCTTAGCCTCTGACCTGCTCCATTCTAATCTTGTTCTCAGAGATGTATGTTCTCAATAATGGCAATAGTACATTACACTTCATACTCAATTTTGGAGAGAAAAGATTGGTTATGAACAGGGTGGCCAGATATTTGTCTGGGCTTTCATTCCTACCCTCTCCCACCAAGACTACCCTGGTTTCTCATGAAAGAATTCACTCCCTACTCATTCTTGGTCATGTAGTTTGGGTTGGATAAACACCATTCCCAGCCGTAGGTGTGAGCTATAAGATTACCTTCTGTCATCTGGAGTTAAGTGCCTATAGAATGCCAGGATTTTAGTGGAAATAGTGTATAGAGCTGTGGGTTTGTTTGGTTGCTTCCCACAACTTGGAAAACAAATAAAATAATGAGCTTAAAGTTTTAAATCCCAAGCCCAAGATCAAGCAAATGAACCAGAAATCTTCCTTACATCCTACAGCTAAATGGTTGAGATTTCTGGAAACAAACCCAAGGACTAAGTCTACAGGTATTCATAATGTACATAGAATTCAAAGCCACAGAATCACTTATCTTAAAGTTATAGCATTGATTGGGAAAGAGTTGGAACCAAAAAATTTGGAGTGAAAGCACCTGGGTAAGTTCCAGAGAAGCTGGGGACCTTAAACCTCCAAATTCTGCTGTGCATCCTTAGACAGTAGAAATAGCCCATTCTCTCTGTCTAAGGCGATCAGACTCCTCTTTCCTAAAGAACCTGTAATGATCTTTCCAGACAAGCTGCCTTGCAAGAAAATCTTAATCTTCTTCTTCTTGTTATTCCTGACCTATGACTATATTAATATCCAAGGTGTTGGGCAGAAAGTATGTCCTAGGAGGAAGGGTGTACACAATATTGCAAGATTTTGCCAATATACCAAAATCTAAGGAATGTTATCATAATGAAGTCTAAGATTGGGTAGAAGAAATGCAGTATTGAATGAGGCCAAGTTTATTGATATGGGGGTACTAACCAGAATTTTTAAATTTACTGTGTTAAATTTGGATTCGCTCTGTGCATTTGATTGGATTGGCTCTGTGGGTTCTATGGCTTGACAGAATTTAGAATGAAATGTGATTTATGATGATTGAAGTTGGAAAACCAGAATTACCCTGGTATTTTGTAGAATAAGATATTAAATATTTAAGGAAATTAGAATGAGGTAGTGATTTTATAATCATCCGTCTTCTCATTATGTCCCCAGGGAAGGTCTGGGAGACACCTGTTTTATAGAAGCTTTGAGAAGCACACTAGGAAGGGAGCTCCAGCATCCCTGAAGGCCTCTGGATAGTTCTTCTCTGGAGGCCAGGAGTAACAGGAGGAAATGTTCCTGTTAACATAAGTTCTCTGAACTCATGTGGGATCTCAATGCAATCTCAATGTACTAAGAGAGTGTATCTGAGAGGCTTGCTCATTCCAAAGGTCTATAGTAGGCAAAATTCTAAAAATGGCTTCCAAGATTTCTTGCCCTAACTTCAGGGACTGTGATTTTTATAAAATATCATGCCCACGAATATGTCATGTTCCACAGCAAGAGGGGCTTTGCAGATGTAATTAAGGTTACTAATTAGTTGATCTTAGGTTAATACTTAGTTGATCTGGATTATCCAAGGGGCTAATCTAATCATATAAATCCTTAAAAGCAGAAGAGGAAGGCAGAATGAGATAAAGCCTGAGAAAGACTTGAGGTGTCATTGCTGGTTTGAAGAAAGAGAGTTGAAAAGATTAAGTACTTGAAAAAGCCCTCTGGCCAATAGCTAGTAAGGAAGCATGAACCTCAGCTCTGCAGCTGCAAGGCACTGAATTCTGCCAACTCAAATGAGATTTGAAGCAGATTCTTCTCCAGAACCTCCAGATAAGAGCTCAGTTTGGTAAATACTTTGATTTCAGTTTTGTGAGACCCCCTCGAGCAGGGAATCCAGTCATGCTTTGCAGACTTCTGACCTGTCGAACAGTGAGCTAATAAATGGATATTATTTTAAGACTACATTTTTACATAGAAATAAAAAACTAATGTAAGGATCATACCTGAGTCCAAATGCCAAAGAGGGAAAGTACTATATGGACTAATTTGTTCCTTATTTCTTTCATATATGATATGTTTTCTTATGCCATGGCTTCTATTTGATTTTTTACATATTGGTGTTGGAAAAAACTCATCTTCCAAGATTAGCACATCCTTGCCTACCAGCGTAGTGAAGCATATGCTGTCTAGTTCCAAGAGTAGTGTTATTAATCTTCAAGGAAGTTTAGGCTCACAAGCTTACAACTAAACGTTTACAACTAAAGACTGTACTAACTGCTCAGTCACTGTTTTTAAAGTATACAACTACCCCAAGAGAGCTTGGTCTAGGGGTGATACTTCAGCTACTACTGTGCTATAATCAGCCTTCCTTGATAACAGTTAAGGTCAGTGGTAGGAAACTGTTGATCACACAACATATAGAATGGTTTTCATTTGCCATCACTCTGAAATATTGTTTAATATGAATGGCAGGTATTGAATTCTGTCCCCTCAATATTCATATGTTAAACTCCTAACCAACAGTATCTTGGAATGTGACCTTATTTGGTCTTTATAGACAAGATCAAGTTAAGTTGAGGTTATTATGTTGGGCCATGAAGCAATACAACTGGCGTCTTTTTAAGGGGAAAATTTGAACACAGAGATACTCATCCAAGGACGATGATGTGAAGAAACACAGAAGATGGTCATCTATAAGCCAGAGAGAGGGGCCTAGAATAGGTAATTTCCTCAAAAAACCCTTAGGAATCAAACCTGTTTATACCTGATTTGAGATTTCTGGCTTCCAAAATTCTGACACAATAAGTGTGTGTTGTTTAAGCTACCCAGGCTGTTGTACTTTATTAAGGTAGCCCGAGTAAACGGACACAATTAGTATGTACCCTCCACAGGTCACACCATTTCCTTGCATCTTATAATAAATCACTGTACATATTTACATTATCTGCCTGGACCCCCAAAGAGTGTTGGGTTTGTAGGCCTTAGAAAGAAACTTGGATCAATAATTCAGACTTGCCCTTCCTTCAGATGACAGAGTCATCAGTTAATTCTGATCTGTCCCAAACTTTCTCAGTTATAGTACTAAACATCCTGCATCTTGAGAAACTGCTCAGTCCCAGACAAACCAAGATGGCTGGCATTCCCATATTCTTTCCTGCCAGAAAACCTCAATTGGAATCATACGATTAATAAGAAAAGTTCTAATAATATTGAATACCCCAAATACAAGTTTGATATCTCAATTTTCTTGTTTCCAGGGGAGACACCTCTAATAGTTTATTCTGAAATAAGGATACTACGATAGGAAGGGGTGACTACATTAAGCTGCTGTTATTACTTATTTCCACAGCAACGAGTGACGACATTTTATATAAGCACAACCATGACTAGTGAAATGATTCTTTCAAGAGTAAGTAAAAGCTGGTCCAAGACAAATTACAATTTCCACCTAAATATAAATGTTGCTGACTGTTTTAAATGAAATCATTTCTCACAAAGAAAAGTTTAAAGTTCTATCTATATTGAGACTATGATATGTTCATCTCTGTATGTGTAATACTCAAAAAAATTCATAGCAAATATCAATGTTTTTATTGAATGAGTCCAAGCATGAAATAGCTAAGGCCTAGACAAGGAATGTGTGAATAGAGCACAAAGGAATTGATGGATTAAATTAAATTATCAGGAACAAATTGTAAGTATCCAAAGAGATGAATAAAACACAAAAGTTTTATAGCTGGAGAACAAGTAGGCAGTGTGGGAAGCATGGACAGTAAGAGTGAGAGTTCTGCTTTTTCAACTGAATTTAGGGTGAATAAATAAAGTTTTACTGATGGACATAAACGGTAATTTTGGAAATAAATATAGATGTCAGAGTGATGTGATCCAATCTGATGTCTGTGAATATAAAATATCAGGAGTTTTAAGAGGCAATTAGTATCCCAGGAAAACTACAGATCCTTTAGAAAGTATAATCAAATTAGCAGGGTCATGGAGAAAAAGCCAGCAAAGCAGAAACTTCAAAAGCAAACAAATAAAAGGAGGATCCAAGAGGGTGGCAGAGAAGGTAGATATTACACTCACCTCCTCCCAGGACCATACTGGAATTACAACTAAAATATAGAGCAATCAACCTGATTAACCAACTGAAGACTAGCTGAAGAAAAGTATTATAACCAAGGATTTACATAAAAAGCCACATTGA